>JAPYZL010017986.1:0-48569 GCA_030522825.1 Platygaster orseoliae
TTCAATTTGCACAAAAAATTATGCACAATCGACCGCTGCACAAAAATCTGTATGTACAATCAATTTATGCAAAAAGTCAAGAATGCATAAAAAATTTATGCACAATAGATACCATCCCCTATTATGACACATAACAATGAATTTTTTGACTGCAAAATATATTATAAAAAATAAATATATATCACTACATCATCCAATGACCTCACAAGAACGAAAGCCCTCAAAATACTCCGAACCGCGACAAATGCAACTTTTTCCGGGACAATCTTGACCAATCTAGACGAGCCAGGAAATTCGCGATTAGACAATTGCTCGTTGTTGCAGTCTACGCTAGACGCCAAATTCATTTCATTACTCATTTAGCGAATGAATTTTTCTTCGTACAAAACTGAGAAAAATAAAAAAAAAACGTATCTTGAAACTATGCAATGCAATACGTACCATCGATACCCAAGTCGCAACGTTGACATTTCCGAATGTCAAAGGAATGAGATGTGTTTGAAGTTGTGACAACAATAGGAGTATTTTCATAAAACACTACGTGCATAGAGCTAAATTTCAATCAATTTCATTGAAAGGAAAAGATTTTGTTTAGATATTTTTAATAAATCCACCAAATTCATAAAAACATTTTATTGCAACTTACACACAACAACAATACCATATAAAATATCATAAAAAATCGTCGAATACATAATAAAAACGTGTCATACATCTGTACATACAAAATCGACGTCACAATTTTCCTTAAAAATAATCTGAAATCTGATAACACATTTTTCTCCACCAACAAGTGAAATTTCAATTTCTTTTTCTTCGATAAAAATTTTGACTTGGAAGTTAAAAAGCTCTTTGGCGAACATCTTTTACATTTTTTCCCTTACTTTGCTGAGCATTTGGGTTTCATTGGGAGTTCGAAAGCCGAGCGACCCGTGAAATTAAATTCCGAGGTAATGCTACTTGTCTCTAAACATGAAGTAATTATTATTTACATTGCCAACGAACGAGTTGAAACTTCGTTTGGGAATAATTTACAAACGCGATGTAAAAGGGTCATTATTAGATTATTCGTTGGGAAACTAAGTATAAAGTCAATACACGTGAAATTTGCGAGTGAATCATTTTTATGTAACAAAGTTACTGAATCTCAGATTCGTCGAATAATTTTTATTTCCATGTTATTTACATAGACTTGTCTCGAATTCGGAGATTTCGGAGGGAAGCACTCTGGTAGCAAACTGGGTTTCATTTTATTCGCAATTTTTTGCACGATTACACCACATAAACCGCGTCCTTGCACACGGATATTCTGGCCTCTTGCAGGATTCGCAGCCGCGGTCCCAGGGGGATTCCCATTTTTTGTAATCTCTCGTCACTCAGGTACGGCAGTTCCACCATTCCCACTTTTTCTTTTTCAAAAGCGTTGGCGTATTTCTGGGAAAATGTGAAAAAATTTACTTGCAATGTATACTGTTGGACTATAACAAAGAGTCGTTCAGTAATTATTGAGGAAATTTGGAACTATATTTTCCAACACTTTAATTCGAGTGAGTAATTCGATTGGGGAAGTAGATTGATTTTTTTATTATTGATATCACGCGCGAAGAAAGAGAGGGGTTGAGGGGGTTCAAATCCCTTGCGAAATTCGTGATGAATTCATTGTTATTTTACAAAAAATAGATGAAAGTGACGATGATAACAAAAAAGTGCATACAAATAATAAAATTAGTAAAATTTAATAATGTTCAGAATTCATAGTTTATTTCTAAACTCAAGATAACAATTATTCTAACTCAAAAGGAATTTTTTCTAAAACTTAAATATAATATGTGGCTAAAAATTTCCTATAAGAAAACGTGGGAAATTTTTTTTTTGTGTAGGGAATTTTGGAAAAGGACTGAAATCTACGAAAAATCTATAAAAATCTAATAACTTTGAAATTTGGAAACGGAGTTGTAAAAATTCAGACAGGAATTCATGAAAATGCCCGAAAAATTATCGAGTCATACAATTTATGAAAAATACTAAAAGTTATTTAATTCTATGAAAAATTGCGTTTTTTAAAAATCTGCATAAATGATATTAATGTATAAAAATACTATAAAATGATGAAAAATCCTATAAATACTGAGAAATTAAGAAAATTTAGGAGATGCATTACAAATTTTTAAAATTAACGTAGATTTAATTATTTCCGAAATCTATGAAATTATGAAAAATCTACGAATATACTAGAAATCTAAAAAAATACTCAAAAATCCTCTTGATTTTCGTAAATACTGAAAAAATATGAGAAATTCTAGAAATCTGTTCGTACTCTCAATTTTCACATTTAATCTATCTATAATAATAATATAATAATAATCTCTAAACTATATGAATAAAATTTCAATAACAATATTACATATTCACGAAAAATAGGCGAAAGTGATGATGATAACAAAATAATGCATAAAAGTAACATTTCTGAATCACAAAATGAGTAAAATTCAAACAAGGTTAAAAATTTTTAGTTTACTTTCTAACTCAAAAATAACAATTGTTCTACTTGAAAGGAATTTTTTATAAAATTAAATTATAAAGCAATGTATAGCCAAACATTTCCTATAAAAAAACATGGGAAAATAAATTTTTCTAAATAGTAATTTAAAAAAAAGGATAAAATCTACAAAAATTCCATAAAAATCTAAAAACTTTGAAACTTGGAAATATGCTACTTCTAAAAAATTAAGACAGAAATTCATAAAAATACTAGACTATCTTTCGAGTTATACAATTACTGAAAAATACTAAAACTTATTGAATTCTATGAATTGCATTTTTGAAAAATCTGCACAAAGGGCAACGTATAAAAATACTAGAAAACGATGAAAAATCTTATAAATACTGAAAAAATAAAAAAATTCAAGGGATAACTACATTAAAAATTATAAAAATGAACTTAGACCTAATTATTCACAAAATCTATGAAAGTCTGAAAAATCTAGAAAAATACTAGAAATCAAAAAAAAAAAAGAAAAACTCGAAAATCCTCTTGATTTTCGTAAATACTAAAAAAATGTAAGAAATGCTAGAAATCTTTTCATACTCTATTACTATATGAGAAAAATTTTATTAACAATATTATTCACGAAAAATAGACGAAAGTGATGATGATAATAAAATAATGCATAAAAATAACAATAGTGAATCATAAAATTAGTAAAATTCAAATGAGGTTTAGAAATTTAGTTTATTTTCTAACTCAAAATAGCAATTATTATAAATTGAAAGGAATTTTTGATAAAACTTAATTATAAAACAATAAATGTCCAAACATTTCCTATAAGAAAACATGGGAAAATAAGTTTTTCAAAATAATCATTTTTGAAAAAAGGATAAAATCTACGAAAATTCTATAAGAATCTAAAAACTTTGAAACTTAGAAATAAGCTTCCAAAAAAATTAAGACGAAAATTCATAAAAATAATAGAATATCTTTCGAGTTATACAATTTCTAAAAAATACTAAAAGTTATTGAGTTCTATGAAAAAATTGCAGTATTTTTAAAAATCTGCACAGATTACATCAATGTATAAAAATACTCGAAAATGATATAAAATCCAATAAATACTGAAAAAATTAGAAAATTCAAGGGATACATAAAAAACGTCAAAAACTAACGTTGACCTAGTTATCATCGAAATCTACGAAATTATGAAAAATTTATATTTGAATTTTAAGAGTTGATATATGAAAATTTACGAAAAAAATAAAAATTAAAAAAAAAATACTAAAAAATCCTTTTGATTTGAAATGTTAGAAATCTTTTCATAATCCAAAACTTTACGAAGAAAATTTTCTTTTCAATATTATTCATAAAACATAGACGAAAATGATAAAGATAAAAAAATAATTCATAAAAAAACAATGCTCTATCAAAATTTAAATTTAAATTAAGTCTAGAATTTTCAGTTATTCTAACTCAAAATAATAATTATTCTATCTTCAAAAAAATTTTTTCTAAAATGAAATTATAGTTACGAATGTTTGACTATACAATATATAGCGAAATATTTTAAAAGCAATAAAAATAATAAATAAAACTAACAATAATAAATAATTAATAATCTAGCCAACAAGAAAATTTCAATACCATAGCATGTTGAATACTAGAAATCTGTGTACCATAATTTTCTCAAAAATCTTCAAAAAAAATCTCAAACTCAGTTACTTAAAAATCTTAAAAATTAAAATCCTTTTCATTTAATACGAACATAAAAAAATGTGCGTTCTTAGACTCCCAAAAAAATTAGTAAATCGTACTCTCATAACCACATCTTCAAGAATTAAAAATTATAAAATTCCGAAGGAAATACCTATATGTTTCTTCGCAAAAATCTTCTCGAAATTTTCTTTGCCCACACTATTAGACATTTTTGTAATAATTTTAATAAACTTGTCTTGGAAGTTTTTTACATAAACGCATTTGAAATCCAATATACAAACTTGATGAATATCAATAAACGCTCTTAAGTTTTAATTGACTAGTCAATTGAATTTTTTGTATAATATACAATATACAATGTACAATATACAATGTACAATATACAAGTCTATTAATTTTTATATACTATTGACAGATTTTAATATGCGTTAATTGAAACTAATAGATAAATTAATTAGTCTCAGTTCAATACACGTGTTTATTATTTTAAATATAAATACCATACATGAATGTTCATTGTAATTAATGACATTTATCACAGTGCACGCCTCTAACTGAAATTTTTTGTAAAATCTATCAGAGACTCACCTCATACCCAAGTTCCTTCAGGAATAGCCTGATCAAAGGCGGTTCCGTTCCGAAGAACTTGGTGAGCTTTTTGACCCTTGAGGGATTCGAAAGCGCTGGCAGTTCCGAGTCTTTCAGCAAGGGCTGTGACTGGGATCTCACAATCGCCATGTTCGTCTGCGTTCGTAGCGTCGATATCTCGCCTCGAATATTTTCCATTTCCTAAAAACGACTGCGTATTTTTTCACGACCATTTTTCACACTAAATCTCAATCGTTTTCGAAATTTCATGTTTAGAGTCAACATGCGTTACGAAAATCAACAGAATTTGAATTAATGGGAAATTTTGAGAAATCATTGAAATTGTACCTGAATCATTAAATGCTGCGTTCTCATTTCCGAGCTCAAATGCGCTACTGATCTCGCCAGAGTGACTACATGAGATTCGAGGCGTTGGAAACGTTTGTTTATACTCTGAAAAAGAAAAATGAATAACTTTAATATACATTATCAAGTACAAAAACTGTTTTGGAAACATATCGAGCGAAAAAAAATATGTTCCCAACTTCATATTCTGGAAAACGATAAAATTTCGGGTACATTAATTCGCATGGTACACTGACCTTGATGTCTTTGGCTTTTTTCATCCTGTCGTCAAGAACGTGGGAACGCCGTTTATCGTGGTGACGAACGATGGGCCTAGACGATACGGAGGAAGTTGGCAAGGACGAAACAGATCCATAACTCGCGAGACCCCGAGCTTTTCTACGTTTTTTCATGCTTCCGCCCAATAGCTTCAAGACCTGCGAACATGGTTAAATGTCTTCTTTGAGATTGCACTGTATTTCGTCGAAAAAACTATAGAGTTATTGAATTAGTTACCTCACTGTACATATTTTCAAGACCCTCCAATTGCTTTCTGATTGTCCTGGCATCATTTGTACTCAAGTCAGAATCACTTCTGTCCAACATCGAATCCAAATCCAAGCCAGTAGTCGTAGAAGTCATGTCTGCAGCTTCTACTCCAAACACTAATAAAAAACACAATAATTTTTAACTGTAAATTTTTCTTGCCCTTTAATAACGACTTTACATCTTCTTCCAAAACATACGAAAAAAAAACTGCGTTGTTACGAGTTTTTATGAGCTGGATATAAAAATATTTTTCTTGATTAATTCGATAACTTACAATGAGAAAACTTCTTCGCCGCTTCTTTTTTCGACATCGAAGCGCCCCGATGCTTGGCGGAATTCGTATAATTCCTTTTGTCTGCGGATTTACTGTACTCGCCGTAATTGGGTTTTGAACCGTAAGGCAAGCTGGGAAGAATAGAAAAAAACCCGTCTATTGAGCTGAGATAATTACTCTCGGCATCGTGATATGTGTGTTTCCGGAGGAAGTTTTTCGTATTTTCTCGTAAATACTCGAGTGCGGGAAAGTTTTCTTGAAGTATCATGAGAAATTCGAATGATAAGAAAAATAGGTTGAAAAGTATCGAATCGATTTGTTGGAGATAGAAGGATATTACGTAATAAGGGAATGTAAAAAAATTATCGGAAACGGTTAAAAGTTCAACTATTTAACTTGAAAAAGTTTTGGATAGTAGACTATATTCTAAGTGTACAAAAATTGTTGTCCGTGCATATTACAATAGTATATTTCTTCACTAGTGTGGAAAAGTTTTTTTTAACGAATCTGAGAGTTGCAATACCACCCAAAAACGAGCGTTGTAATCAGAAGAGTTAAAAAAGTTGTTCCACATTAGTCAAGGGCTATATTTTATTCAACAATGTGTGGAAATGTGACTTTTCCATCACCTGAGCCTGTGGAAAAGTCCACTTTTCCACACGGCGTTGAATAAAGTCATTTCTCAACTGTTGACGTCAAAATTACATATTACAACATAAAATTCATTACAAATCAAATTATAAAATTTTTCCACATGAAGGGTACTATCTATTCTTTTGAACTTGGACTTACTCAATCCAAATACGTGCATATATTTTACATTGCAGAGTTCTCCGCCAACTTTCTCAAACTGCTCGAGCTCGAAGTTGGCCAAGTTACGATATAATCAAGCAGACGACGTTGAAATGCGAGGAGTTGGTACGTACCTCGAGGAATATCTGTTCCTTGGCGTCCTGGGACTTCCATGGGGCGAGAGCGGCGGCAGAGGTGGCGTCACGGATGAAACACTTTCGGAAAGTGTCGAATGCGCCATCGCGGGCACGTCCCTCGGCTCGAGAATGCTCCTCAATTCGGATTCCACGATGTCAACCCACTCCGAGTCCTGGCCTGTGAGACCAAAAACCAACAAATTCAATTTTATTGTCCTATTCCGTGCTACGTGACGTCACGTCTCAGCTTTTGGAGAAAAAATCTGGCTCTGTTAAGGTAAGTGGCAATCATTCCTGGGATATGAATTAGTTTGGAAACGTATTGTTCTTAAAAATTCGAAATGACGTCTTAATATATATGTATATAAATCCAACATAAAAAAAGGATTTGCTGTTTCAGTACATTTTTTTGCAGCAGTAGCTTATTTTTTGTTGCTTAAACAAATTTTGTTTGCTACCAGAGCACAATTACTATACAATGGAATTTTATACATAATTATTTGTTCAGGAAACATGAAAATAAGCTACTGCTGCAAGAAAAAATTTTTTATGTCAAGTTGTGTTGAAACTGCACATATTTTTGCTGATACAGTAAATCCTTTTTTTCTCCGTGAATAAAATATTAGGAAATTCTAAAAAAAAAAAAAAAAACTACAGAACTTGGTACACTTTTTGAGATACTGAAAATAGTAAAGATACTGGCAATCAAATAAGTATAAAACCCTAAAGAGACATAATTGTTTTAAATATTCATGAAAATAAGAAAAAAACTGTATGTATAACTTTGAATCTTTGAGCAACGAATTCTACACAAGAATCAATTGTAATGTGTAAAATGTATTGAACACGTATAAGTATTAAAAAGCTACGAAAAATACTGGAAGAAATAGTTCTATCATAATTTAACATATTTTGAATTTTATAGAAATAAGTTTTGAAAATTTGTGTATCTATGAATGATGAACTTCAAAATTTCAAAAGCATTTAAAAAAAACTGCGGAATTTAACAAATTCTATTAAATAGAAGAAATACTTTCTATAAATGAAATCTATACCCAAAATTCATGGCGATGTAATTTACTCTTGAATCTATTCAATCATGGGAAATCCGTAACTTTTTGAATTCTCGAGCATTACAATAATAAGATCTATATATTCAACCAATTTAATACCTTAAAATTCTGAAAATGTTATGAATACTAAACAATGCGCAAGATTCTAAAACTATACGAAATTATTAGAATACTGAAAATATATGTATTACAGGTAATATTTACTTGAAAAAAAAATACTGTGAATCTACACTGTAAAAAACAATCGCAATTTTTCCATACTTGTGTATAGAAGTTTTTCTATGTTGTATAAAAATTATCCAATATTGTATGGAAATTTTAAGAGTATGGAAAATATCCTCTGTAAGTATGTCACTTTTTCTATACTTTTCCAAAAAATTCTATACATAAATGAGAAAAATTCTACTCATGAATGGGAATTATAAAACAAAGTATAGAAATTTTCCGATTCATGTATAGGAGAATAACTTCCAATGCATGTGTAGAAACATTAACAACTTTTTTCTGACAGTGTATGAAACTTCGAATTCTAGAACACTGAATTCTTGAAATCTATAATAATTGCCATGAAGTATCTATAAATCTATAAAAATATTAGAAATTCCTGCAGAACCCCACGAATAACGAAAAAATAAGTACTCAAAATTGTCAAAATACAAGAACTATATCAATTGTTTAAATATATGTGTATATGTATATTTTCTCATAAATCTATTCAATTAAAATTAATTTTTGGATCCTGAAGCATCAAATTCAAAAAAATTATATATTAATGCATAAAATATTGTTAAATAAAAATAATTATGTCGTGAAATACTTATCAAATATAACAAATACTAAAAGTTCTTTAAAAGGATAAAGTGAAAAAATATGAAGCTACTATTTACTTAAAATTTACTGAAATAATTCAAATTTATAAAAGTTAATGTACTAGATCTTAAATTTTAGAAACCTTTGCAAAAATCTTTGGAAATACAGAAAATTCTTGAATTTATTTCGTAACCAAAAAATACGGAAAATACAAAAATTATTACGAAAAATGTAAGAATCATTATACGTCAATGTCAATATAGTTATCTTGATACAAATTTATAAAATATTTATGGTATTCAAAGTTATTAATTTCAGTGCAAAATTGCCGAAAAATTATGAATATATAGAACAATAATATATAAAATAATAAATATAATTTATATAAATACATATAATAATCCTGAAAAGTCCAGAAATACCAAAAAGTTCGGGAATCTCAAAAAGTTTTGAAATCCCGAAAAATTTTAAAATCCAAAAAAGATCAGGAATCTCAAAGAATTTTAACCTAGTATTCCGAAAAGTTCGAAAATCTAGTGAAAGTCCAAGATTCAGAAAAGTTCAAAAAATTTTAGAGCATTCGGAAAACTCAAAAATTCGGAATCCTAAAAAATAAAAACCTTGAAAAATTAGGCGATTCGAAAAATTTGGGAATTCTGCAAAAATACAAGGTTCTGAAAAAGTTGGTATATGTCGAAATTATTTAATGTTTCTATGTTATGTAGGAGTTGAAAAACACTGTAAATCCTGTAAAATTTAGGATCCTGAAAGGCACTAAAACTTCGAACAGTTATTTATTTTTGAGATAGCATAGTTTTTATTGTTTAAGCATTGACTCAATTTAATTTTCTTATTTTGAAATTTTGAAAATCTTCGTCTTCATTGCATTGGTGAAAGTTCTTTTTGTCTCAGACACTAAAAGCTTTTTTTAATGCCTTAAACATGATAAATTCTGCTTGCACCTGTGAGTAATCGTCAATTTAATAGGCTCAGACAATTTCACGGCTCGACTTCGCCTCGATTTAATTGCTTACTTATTTTAATTTGTTACTTACTTACTTAAGTTTGAATTGCATAATTATTTAACTTATATTTACATTAAAATATATTTAAATAAAATAAAATTGTGATTAAATTGTACATAAATAAAATTATATTTATATGAAATTAATTTAAATTAAATTAAATTGAATAAAAATAATATAAAATTACTTACTTACTTTTTTTATAACTTTCTTAAAATAATAATTAAATTTTACATTTACTACATTTGTTACTTTCTTTTTTTATCATACTGTTTTTGGTTATTCCGGGTGATAATTTTCAAAAAACGAAGAATTCCAGAACATTTTTATTCATTAAATAATCAAAAGCAATTAAAGTAATGTAAGTAATTCCAATTTTAATCAAACGTTAAATAAAAAAAGACTACGTGATTGAAGCTATTTTTGATCCCCAACATTTTCCGGAATTCCCGAAAATTCGGGATACCGCACACCACTAGCAGATTAATGTGGTCACAACCCCGAATTCAAAGAATGTCCATCATGTCCTAGAACCTAATGTACGAAGTACTCAATAAATTCTCATGCACTTTACCTTGCTGAAGTCCTTGTTCTTCAGGCATGGGTCTCCTCCCACTCGAATAAACGGCCGAGCCCCTTCCGGAATCCACATTCGACGAGCTTTGGCCGGGTTTATCATAATCCGAGCCCGAACCCTGATTCTGTATTTTTAATCGCGACATGCCGTACTCAAGATCGTCTTTTCTGGGATCGCTTTTGGCCACGGGTTCTTTGTTCACGTACTGCTGGATGCTATTGTCTTTTTTTGGCGTCTCCTTTGTCGAATCGCCCGGAGGATACGCTTTTTGTGCGCTCTCCGCAGCGTCCTTGAGACATTTACCGCTCTGCGATCCGTCTTGCTCACCTCTTTTTTGCAATTCCTCAATCCTCTTCTGCACGGAAGTCCCCTCTTGAATATCCGGGTAACTCTTGTCTTTTTTCGAAGATCGCGTTTCGTTTTGACGCAGACCGAAACTAGTTTCTGGCCGCGATTCTTCTTGGCGCTGGGAGCCTTTTCGGTTGAGCTCGGGTTGCTGGTCTTCCACTGATATTTCGTACCTGGTACACATACGAGCAGACATCTGAGTCAAGAAGTACGTTCTAGACAAGAGCGTTGCAAGGTAATTTTTCTTGGAGAGGCACGATCAAATGTCGAAAAGGTCAACATATGTGACTTGGAATCAGGAAATAGGGTTTGAGGGGAAAATCCGTAAGGCTTACATTCACTCAGAGCGTAAAGGTAATATGCGCCTTACGACTTTTCTTCTCAAACCCTATTTCCTGATTCCAAGTCACATATATAAATGTATGATTGTTTCAATGTACCCATGGATATTTGTTCTGGTGGTATTTGTAATTTTGATCAATATTTTTAAGTAGGAGTAACTGTAGATTTTATTATTTTTTTAAATTTCTAAAACTTCAAGTCTACTTCATGCAATTACAGAATTTTGACTGCATTTACAAAAATCTAAACTATTGTAACATCTGAATCAAAATCAAACTTCAATTCACGAAAACTTGGAAAACCCCTCATTTTCATCCACTATTCAGACAGCAACGTTCGAAATCAATAGAACGAACTGCAACACATCCTCCCCAGAAGAGTTATACGAGCCGCATGAAAGATTCATTCCCATAAATTTTTAAGTAGACAATCCGATCGAACATCATACATGAACATTCCCAACATTCAACCACTTCCATCACCCACTCCATCAAAGTGCTTTCAAAAATTCATGAATCTACTCCGTACATAAGACACCCTGGCATTATCAATTTTCCATACCTCTCCTTATCAGCGCTAATATCAGCTCCAGCCCCCAAGTTCTGCAATTTTTCTTTCGGACTTGTGATCCGATTTCCTTCGGTCTCCGTTTTTTCGTCTTCGAAAGATAACTGTGGCTGCGAAACGGCTTTTTCTATCCCTCTTCCAGAATTTCCTCTCTGAAATTCAGCTTCTTGATCAGGTTTCACGTAAGGCATCTGTGACATTCCTGGTCTCAACTGTCTGTTTTGGTGATTTTGAGGGTAGTGGTAGTACATTTCTTGATTGGCCATTCGAAAATCTTGACTCTGACGAGAAGTGCTCGGCAAGTCGATCTGAGACCTCGACATTGGTTGCCTAGACTGAGGGTATTGCTGTTGGTATGTCACGTTGTTGTTGAAATGACTTGGCAAGGCTCGAACGGTTTGTTGCTGGTTCGAGATCTGTTGCTGATGCATTTGCTGGATGATTTGACGTTGGTGCATGTTTTGGGCGTGTTGTTGAGCAAATCGGGGGTTTTGATGCATTTGGTTTTGGTGCATTAGTTGCTGAGGGCTCTGGTAGTTGGAGTTTTGGGGGAGTTGCATCATGTGTTTCATGACTGAGGGGTTCTGGAATAACAAGGTAGTGATTATGAATGTTCTAGAATTCGTAGTTTGGGAGTTTAGGATTATTGTCGTTCTTTCAACGAAAATAACCTAACCTATAATTATCAATTTGTCTATTAATATTGAAACCATTCCTCTAAATATAAATAATTTCCGAAATACCCCTTTTGAAAACATTATTTTCCCTATTTAATATCTTAACTTCTTTCCAATCAATATTATGACCCATGTTAATTCTGTTTGAATCTTTAGTTTGAATCTATTAATCTTTAAATTTTAAAGTATTGAAGTTAGTATTGAATTTTATTTATTGAATTAGTATTGAAGTTTGAATTTAGTTTGAATTTTTAGCAGTGCAAGGCATCCTAAACAAATAATTTTCTTCTCAAACGTATAAAAAACTCCTCGTTCTCACCTGTGGTTGACCAGAATTCGAGTGAACACCTTGATGCATCGGCTGGTGCTGGTTGGTCAGGCCTGCAGGACCTTGCATAACGTAATCTCGCTCCCTCTGAGTACCTTGCACTGCTTGGTTAGCGGCAGGTGCTTGAACGAACCCAGACAGCTGAGTCTGATGAACAGTCTGCACACCTCCAGGAGGCGCGTGATGTGTCACGTGCAGCTGGGCGCTTTGTCCAGGCAAACTTGGTTGCATTTGTGGTGTCGTTGGGAGCTGACCTGGTAGCGTTTGAGTTTGTTGCTGCTGGTATCCGTAATTCGGGCTGTATTGGCCTGAAAATATCACTTCAATATAACGCTCCTCGACTTGAAGTTAATTTATAGGTAGATAGGAACATCGAAAATCCGTAGTTAGTCTATGCAGATCAACTAAAACACTTTGCAGATCCTTGAAGACGTTTGCCACTTGAATTTTGAAGGGAAGATAGTATGTGAGAGAATCTTATGGACGTTTGATGTTTTACAGACAATTTTCTTTGTTCTTTAAGCTGTCATTAGACAACATTCATCTTACCATAAGCGTTTTTCGGAAACTGCTGCATGTTGATCGGCGGATCATGAAGCCTGGGTTTGTTGTACAGGCCGACCTCTTTCTTCTTGGACTCGTCTTCGTCTAAACTCTTACTCGATTTCCTGAGCTCGTCGGCCACGTTGTTGAGACTCGCTTCTGTGGGCTCAGGTTCAGCTTGGTCTTTCCGACTCGGACCAAAGCGACTCGAGATCATATCCTTGATCGTGTGGTAGGTCCTCGACAAGCTTTTTGTTCTCTCGTCCTCCGCCTTAGGCGCCTTCGGCACTGCTCCGCCCGATGCGGAACTATGGCATCATCGCAAATTGAAAGAACGTTAGGCATCGAGTCATTTTTCAACTCGGTATTCAAAGGTATCTTGTGGGTGATCAATGGTTGGGTTATTTAATCGTAATATTCCGTTACTTCGAACTTGGGGATGAATTCTGGGAGTATAGAATGTGATTTAGGTAATGTAGACTTACGATTGGGTGTCTTGAGATTGGCTGTTTCTCTGGTCTTCTGTTCTGGATTCTTGGGAATTTGCCTGGAATGTGGGAATAGTTCTAATTATTGTAAGTTTATAAGATTCTTAATTCAGAAACATACTTTGAAGTGTTATATGTCATATTCAGCAATGTTTTGGTTAGGTTAGGTTAGGTTAGGTTAGGATGGCTGAAACATAAAACTTTGTACAATATGTTTACAAACTGACATTTCCAAAAAAATGTTCTTCCCAAACACATTAATTACCTAAATAATAAAAAATAACTTAAAGTCAGCAACGAAAATGAATGGAAAAAAATCCATTCCGCTGAAAAAACTTAAATCTCTACGTCGTTAAAGCGTATCGAAGCGCATCGAGGCGCGGATTTATAAATAACCTCAGGCAAGATTAAAGAACAAGAACCGTGAATTCAATATTTTTACATTTGTAAGAACCCATGCGAAACTTTTCGCACGAAAAGGAAACGAGCTTTGAAAAATGGTGATTTGGTTCGTGCGATTCAGCGGTCACTAAACGGTACATGAGTAATTATCCCGTTTCGAAAAAAACGCAATTCGTGCGGAGCAACAGTCGATCAGGTTTAATTATTTAAATGGCTGCTCATTAGACAAGTTAGGAATTTTTATTGACCTTGGGTATTTTAATTAGTCGTTGCGAGGTTCGGTCAGAATAGTGGAACTCGAGAAGTTCGTTTCCGGTATGGCAATTTTCCGAGATTTCAGGATTCTTTATACTTCATTACATTTATTTCGAAATGGTAGAATTATTCATTTTTTTATTCGATTTTCTTGGAGGAATCAGACTGAACATTTTTTCAGGATTTACGAGAAATTATGCTCATGAAATCGTGATAAATTCAATTTCATCGCTCGAAATTTTTTTGCTAGGAACTCATTTCGCGTAATCCTGTGGAAAATGGCAAAATGATAAAGTGGGTAGTCTTTGTAGTCGCGGCGGAAAAGAGGAAAGCAATTACGGCGAAATAACACAAATTGCTAACTAGACATGTTGCTCGCGAGCTTTCGAATCATTCTAACGATGTAATTACAAAGTTTGATGCAGGATTATACTAATTGCGCGAGGTTCATAGAAATTCGCGCCGTCACTTTGATTCGGATGAAATTATGAAATTTCAGGTGTTCATGACTTGTTGGCAATTTCCTGGAATTCATAATTTTCAATCGAGTTTTCAATCAAAAATTCAAATCCTTGAATTTTCAGAATGAGTTATAGAAAGTTTGCAAGAATAAATGTTTTTTGGCACGAAAAAAAATTTTTTTTTAATGAAGGCCAGGGTGTTCAAACAGTTTTTGAAAAATACTAGTCACATTTTTTTTTACTATTATAAACTAACGTACAAATTTTTTTAATATTTTGACGTTCAATTTTTTCAATTATGCCAAAAAAAAAATTATATTGTCGCAAATTCAAATATCGTGCAAGTTTATAAAAATTACTTTCAACGTCGAAAGTGAAAAAAAAACTCAAGCGGCTTTTTTCATCATCAAATTGTTAATTAAATCGAGAGTAGCCCTGGGTGAACGAGCCGATTTTATTGGAATTGTTCCTCCGAGCGACCGAGAAACTTTTCAATAAACCCCGTAGGTTCGCACGATTTCATCCAAGTTTTCTCCTTTTTCTAACTTTTTTTGCTCTTCTTCAAGTCACTTTACACGAACCATAATTAGAAATTGACGAAAATATGACTATGGTGTTTAAAAAAAATTGATAAACTTTTTTTTGTGTTTCTGAGCTAGAAAAATTGAGCAAAGGTAATAAAATTATTGAATATATGACTTTAATTTTAAAATGTTCACAAATAGAATAAAAAAAATATAAAAATTTATACGCCCAAGTTGGGAATAAAATTATTATCTATTATAGTTCAATTTTTGATGATTGTAGAAAAATTTTTTTTCAATAATAACTTTCGAACATTATGAACATAAAATTTTGATCCCAGTTGTAGAAAAAATTTGATACTTCAAGCATATCTAGAAAAATGTTTCTGGCTTTTTTTCGGTTAAATACATGAATATATACATGTTGTTAAACATTTTTCGGATTCCTTTTTCTATAATTCATTGAATTTCGGTAGAAAAAATAGGAAAATAGTGAAAATCACAAAAGAAATACTTGCTTCTTGAATCCAAGCTTGTTGCTTGATCGGCGCATCCGGTGCAATAGCTGCTCTTCCGGCTCCTCTGTGCTTGTATTCGTGCAAAATCGGGATTTTCGAGTTTTTTTCGCCTGAATTCAACACTACTTCGCGTTCGATCTGCAACAGAAAAAGAAATTCATTACAAAATTACAAATTTCGCCAGCAAATACCGAACTACTTCATTGACATTCGAATATCAATTTAAACATATACAGCAAATACTTTATAATATAAGTACATAATATAATACATACAACACGAGAGGGTTAAAACCTCCCCATTTGGTTTTTTTATGATTTGTATTTTCTAATTTGCATTCAATTTTAAAGTAGACCATAAGAAGTTTCACTTTAAAGTTAGTCATGTTAAATTTCTAATGGGTTAATATTAAGTAAAATTTCTGATGGCTCACTATAAAGTGAAACTGCTGATGGCTCTAAAAAAAAGAAGTTTTACTTTAAGGGGGTATTCCGGTTTTTCACGCGATAATCGTTCATTATTTCAATATGAATTTTAATATATAAAAATAAATATTCAATTGATATGGTTTTATTTTGCGTTTATTGCAGGATTTAAGCTTTACAAAAAACTTGGATTTCAAGAAAAAAGTTGAAAATTGTTGTTGTTATGAGGGCTTGAAGTTGACCTTTGAAAATCATTCTTGGCAAGATTTCTCGAAAACGGTCTTACAGAATTTCATGAGTGATATATCAAATTATTCGCTATGATTTAGGGAAAAAGATGAACCACGATTGTGATGATACAAAACAATAAACTATAATTTTTTATAAAAAAACTAAAAAAAAAGATGAAAAATCAGAAAAAAAATTTGTTATAACCTGCCATTTTTTAACGAATGATTGGATATTGATAAGCGTGGTTCATCTTTTTCCTGCAATCATAAGGAATAATTTGATATATCACTCATTAAATTTTGTAAGACCGTTTTCGAGAAATCTTGCCAAGAATAATTTTCAAAGGTCAACTTCAAGCCCTCATAACAATAACAATTTTCAACTTTTTTTTTGAAGTGCAAGTTTTTTGTAAAGTTTAAATCCTGCAATAAACGCAAAAGAAAACCATATCCATTCAGTATTTATTTTTATGTATTAAAATTCATATTGAAATAATGAACGATTATCGAAGGAAAAACCGGAATATCCCCTTAAAGAAGGGCATAAGAAGTTTTACTTTATAGTAAGCCATTAGTAGTTTTATTTTATTATGGACCATTAGAAGTTCAACTTTACAGTAGACTAAAAGAAGTTTCACTTCATAGTATACATAAGAAGTTTCAATTTACAGTGATCCCTTAGTAGTAATATTTTATAGTAGAATATAAAAAGTTCTACTTTCTATAGTGAGCCATTAAAAATTTTTATTGAACCATGGAATTAAATTAAACTGTTCATCGTCTAATGTACAGTAAAATTTCTAATGGTTCACCATAAAGTGAAACTATTGATGCCTTACTACAAAGGAAGTTTCACTTTATAGTAGGGCATAAGAAAATTTATTTTTTAGTGAGACATTAGCAGTTTCACTTTATTGTGAGTCATTAGAAGTTCAACTTTACAGTAGACTCAAAGAAGTTTCACTTTACAATCAGCCATCAGCAGTTTCATTTCATAATGAAATATTAGAAGTTTCATTTCATAGTATACATAATAAGTTTCACTTTATAGTGGGTCATTAGTGGTTTTATTTTCCCATATAATATAAATAGTTCCACTTTATATAGTGGGCCATTGAACATTTATATTGAACCACAGAGTAAAGTGAAACTTCTAATGGTCTATTGTATAAAGTGAAACCTCTAATAGTTTATTACTATAAAGTGAAACTTCTTATGTCTTGCCATAGATTTTCAGACTGACATGGCTGGGGCAGCGTTGGTAGCGATAAAATTTTTTTTATCATATTGAAAATCTATTGTATAATATACAATGGTGAAATATATTATATAACTTCACTGTATAATAAAATTCTATTAAATATAAAATAAATAATTATATTTTGAAATTTATATTATAGAAGTCTTTCAAAAATATATGACATAAAAAAAATTCCATAATTTTATACAAGACTATTTTTTATCTTATTGTATCAAACTCATTCAATAACATTGAATCCAAAAATCAAACAAAAAACTTTAATCCCTTTATAAAATCTTCAATAATGTACAATTACCGAAGAAATTCGAAAAATACCGAAAAAACCAGAAATCTCAGAATGGCGAGAGGTGATTATACTTTTTTGCGTAATAAAAATACTATTAATCTATGTAGGTATAATTTTCCAAAAAAATCTGTTTAAGTACTGAGAATCCATGAAATTTCGAATCTTTAATTTTTATTCATTACAATTAACTATCTGCAACAATTAAGTTCGATTTTTGGAATAAGTGAAATAATATTTTTTTAACTAGTTTAAGTGGCAATTTTCGAATCATTTTTTTGCTAGGCAAATAAGTTAAATTCGACTATAAAATTGAACTACTTATGAACCTATTTATTTTGCAAACTTCACGTAAGCTCTTTTTCCAAAAATATTATTTCTCAATAAAATTCTTTCCAATATTTTGTTTCCCACTTAAAATTTTTCCCAAAAGATTGTTTCAAAAGATTTATTTCTCAAAAAACGCAGTCCCACTTCCCCCCCCCCTCCCCCCCAAAAAAGAAATATTTTACGGGTTGCATAAAATATTGACATTATTGCAATAAGTTGTTTGAATGAAAGAAGTTAACTGTCAAATTTGAATTTCAGTTCAAATCGTACGAAAAAAATTTCTGGGCAAAACTTATTTTGTGAATTAGAATGTCAGGAAAAAATGATTTCTGGGAAATTTGGATATTGGGAAAAATGAAAAGCGCGGAAAACTTTATTTTGGGAAAAACATTGTAAGGAAACATTTTTCTTGGGAAAAGTGTCCCTTCTCCCCCTGTATTTTCAAAATCCAAATTCTCCTAATCTCCAATCCCCATATTTCATGCTACCATTTCAAATCGTCCCAATGACCAACTCATCACAAAGTGGTCACGATTTCTCCCTTCTATTTATTTCCACGGCTCCTACTTACTCGATTTACGCAACGACTGTAATAATACGAAACGTCGGATTTCGCGTGGCGCAACGAATTTCGTATTACTCAGTATTACTCAGCTCTGGGTAAGGAAAAGTGACGTACGTGACCGCCCAACGCAGCGTTTCCGGTAAACGGTCCGACGCCAGAAGTCTTTGTCTCAACGAGGCCTCTGAGAATGTTCCCAAGAGCCTTACTTTACCCGCTCATCGCGGCGGTACAATGAACCGAAAGAACATTTTTCACACAATAACGCTCAGCACACATTTTCGCGTGCTTTCGAGATCGAATACGGAAGAGGCGAGAAACTATCGTGGGTAAACGCGAGACACGCTTTTATTTCGAATCAGGGTTGATGGCGAAAGCGATAAGAAACTGGGAAAAAAAAGAGACCAAAGATTGCCAACATGTAGCAACGAGATGGCAATCACTGTACCATCATTGCAGCATCTGATGCGTGATGATTTTACGAAGATTGCAGAACTTGCACCAATTTCTACTCTTTCAGATCAAGCTAGTCAAATTTGACTATTTGATAGTAATTTTGTACTGTTTAAATAAGTAGGAATCCAGTTACTAAGAAAAAGTAAGAAATGACGAATCAATTAATAATTTTTATTTTTTGAATTATTAATAGAATATAACTTATTTTTCAGTAAATGTTGTACGTGTGGAAAAGACAAATATTACTCATTCATAGGTAAATTTTTACGAATGATTTAGTCATTGTATGACTATTCGAATATTAATAATGACTATCAAATCAGTGATCGGATTTGAGTAGGTTATTACAAAATCAATTACAAACAAATTTTCTTTTTTACTTTTTTTTTTCTAAACGGAGTATATGAACTCATCAAACAGTCAAAAACGACTATTATATTAGTAAAAAAATGTTGACTATGAAAATAGTAAAATAAATTTAAAAAATTTAAACAACTCATCGTAACTTACGATAATGAAGAAAATTTTCGAAGAGCATAAGGCAAAATACAAAAATCTTTGAACAAGACATGTCCTTGCTTTTGGATAAGTTTTTATTACATTTAAAAATTATATTTTTTTTGTAAAAAAGTTGACAAATTTTGGTTCCGTGAGATCAGTATGTTGATTTATTTGCAGGTATTTCGTAGCATTTACCACATTTGATTTCTAATTAGTTACAATTGGCTAGGTTGACTAAGAATATGAAAATTTTAAAAATGTTTTGAACTAATTGAATGATGAATGAAAAATAAAAATCTATGGAAAGGCTAAAAATCCAAAAAATTTACGAGGTTTGGGGCATAATAAATCTACATTGACATCTATTAAAAGATCAGAAAATCAGGCAAACACTCGGATAATAAGAAAAATGATACACTGTTAAAAATTTCATTAATTTCAATTAACATTCATGTATGGTATTTATATTAAAAATAATAAACACGTGTATTAAACTCAGACTAATTACTTTATCTATAAATTTCAATGAACGCATATTAAAATCTGCCAGAAAAATACCAAAATTATTAGACTTTTATATTGTATTTTATATATTGTATATTGTTTATTGCATATTGTATATGTTATATTGTATATTGTACAAAAAATTCAATGAACTAGTTAATTAAAACTCAAGAGCGTTTATTAATCTTCATCAACTTTGTATATTGGTTTTCAAATGCGTTTATGTAAAAAACTAGCAATACAAGTTTATTAAAATTAATACAAAAATTTATTAAAGTATACTGTTTTTTGAAAAATCGGAACAAATACTCAAGATCTATAAAACTATGAATTCTAAAACATCAAATTTATGCAATAATAATACAGAAATACTAATAAGATACTAAAAGTAAGAGTAAGATACTAAAAAATGTAACTAAATCATAAATTTTTTGTAATCATTAAAAAATATGGAAAAGCTATCGAAATTTAATTTCCGCAGCATCAAATTTAAAAAATATTCGTAGCAATCTACAAAAGTACTAGAAATTATTTCCTATAACTAGAAAATCCTCAAAATTTCATATATACTCAATGAACGCGATGAATACCAGCAATCAATTCACACCCAAAAATTAGGAAAATCTCATTTTTTTATAAGTTCGTAAAAATTTAAGTACTATATAAAAAGAAAATAATATAAAATAATAATACTACAAAATTCTTCAAATTGTATAAATACTGAAAAAATACAAAGAAAAAATAAACAAAACATAACGATGGAAATCTATAAAAACGATACTGTTTCCCGAAAAACAATTAAAATACACGAAAAAATACTGCAAAATTTTATAAATAATATAAAATATGAAAATTCAAGAGATTCATGAAACACTTAAAGACTAGGTAAATATTTTTTTTCAAAAATATATTAAAAGATTATAAAGTTTCGAACTTCGATTCCTAGAGCGCCCAATTCTAGAAACCTAATGATGTAATTTGTGATTTCGAAGTATCAAAAACCTAATTTGATCATAAAAACGTACTACTCTGAACTCCAAAAGTTGTGTAACTGAAAAACCCTAAGTGAGAAAAATTGAAAAATCTTACTCTTGTAACTAGATACTCAAAGATAGAAAACCATAAAATCCTCAAGTTAAAATACTTTTTCGAAAACCTTTGACTAAAACTTTTTTTGCCTACGCCCTGCTTTCCTTATTTTTTACTTCAAAGTACCTAATTATACTTGTAATAATATATAATAATAATATATAGTAATAATACTGTAATATACTATAAAATGTATTATTATATACTATATAATACTTATAAAATATACTATAATATACTATCCTGAATGTATACTCTCCGTAATATTTTTCAAAAACTTCTTCTCTAATTTCGATCCTCAAAGCCAATTTTCTTGTGTGAAAAAAATTAACTTTCATGCTGTATGATGCAGTTTATTATTATACAAGCTTTCGGTCACCAAATTGTGACCCTCTTCAGGTAAAACCATTATCTATAAATTCAATATAACCAATAATACATCATAATCCATTAAAATCAGATTTTTCAAAAAACAACAGAAAAACGAAAAACATAGAAACCGAACTCACATCTAGCATCATCAATTTCCAAAAAAATCTCCAGAAAACAAAATCGTATCAAAGTAAACTGTTTCTGATATTGTCAAGGGTGAGAGTCAATTCCATCATTTTGGATATACATAATTCAAAAAAATTATGACGTCATGTCTCCGTAAAAAAGCAATCTTTCACCCTAAAAAATACAGTAGTGTCTATCAAAATAAAGAAGTACTATAAACCTAATAAAAAGGGTAAAAAAATAAAACCACTATATCTCGTCATTCTTTGCATATCCCCAATCAGTTCTTGAAATTAAAAATGGGAAACAGAAACAGAAATTTCAAATACTTGTTAACTCTGTTGAGGTTGGAGCGAAATTAAATCTTCTTATTACCTCTTAAACGCCATATTCCAAAATTTATCATAATTAGCATTTAAATTTAGCGTGTCAGTTTGTCTATTCAGTGTCCTAACTCGTCTTAATGTATATCATCTCTGCAATTTGTCTTTTCCTATAATTAATCTCCTTTTTCAAAATCTTCGCGTTTTTCCAATCAAAATCATGATTATTTTGAACTCGATGGCCTGTTATCATTGAATGTGAGGCAGGAGCATGACGAATATTGTTCTCATGTTCTTTAACTCTAGTCTTCAATATTCTATAACATACTATAATATACTATGATATACTATATGTATAATAATATTATAATATTATAATAATAACTAGGGGGGCTACACCCTCCTGCGCACTTCGCAAGCCAACCCCCATTCAGTTTCTTTTTGAGGTATATTTTTTATTAAGAAAAAAATTTTTCTTGAAAGATATTGAGATTTGAATCCTTTTCAATAAATAAATGTGTAGATAGATGGAAATCATTTAATATACATAAATTTTCGGAAATGTTGGGGTACGTTAGGAAGTGTTCGGAAATGTTCGGGTATGTTCGAAAGTGTTCGGAAATGTTCGGGTATAACATTTTGTGACATTAGTTCGGAAGTGTTTGCGGATGTTCGGAAGTGTTCGGGTATTAAGTGTTAAGTCTTAAGTATTAAGTATTGAGTTTTAAGTATTAAGTGTTGAGTCTTAAGTATTAAGTGTTGAGTCTTAGGTATTAAGCGTTAAGTCTTAAGTATTAAGTGTTGAGTATTAAGTGTTAAGTCTTGCATGTTAAGTCTTAAGTTTTAAGTCTTAAGTTTCAAGTCTTAAGTCTTAAGTTTTAAGTGCTAAATCTTAAGTATTAAGTCTCAAGTCTTAAGTGCTAAGTCTTGAGTCTTGAGTCTTAAGTTTCAAGTCTTAAGTCTTAAGTATTAAGTGTTAAGTCTTAAGAAGTCAGGTTAGGATAGTGTTGACTGAATCGGCGGGATAAAGTTTTTTTATTATATAGAGAGATATATGATAATACTTCATAGTATTTCAGAAATCCTCATTTTAGGGCAACCTTCACAGTTTAAGAATTCTATGGTTTCAGAGATCCTCTTCTCAGAAACGTAAAATAATGTTTCATCCATGTCTTTTTTTGCTCGAGTATAAAATATTGCGCCCAGGCCATATCATTTCCAAGATTACTCTTGAATTTGCGTGCACGAGATGCGTGGAATTACGAACCGGGAATTTGCTGCTATGCGTTTGCAAGCTAGTGGGTTGCGAGTGATTGGGGCCCTGTGACTCCTCGCCGTACAAAGGTGGCATCCTGTATTCCGGGGTGAACGCCGTATTCCTGTCCCTGCTGAAATTTTGTCCCTGACCGGAAATGCCTTGGGGCGCAGCCTCAATTATTCGCTGGCCATTTTGTTGGCCTTCCGGGCCACCCCGATTCCACTGGTGATTTTGGTTGTTCGCGGCAAGCTTCGATACTGGACCAACCGATTTTTGGGTGACTTCTTCATCTGCAAAAAATTCAAAATCCAAAAAAAAGTTCAATTTATATGGAAAAAGATTGACTTTTAATAACTTTCCTTTAAATTATGAATTTAAAAAAATTCAAAACATAATTTTTTAACAAACATTATCTTGTAATGGAGATATTTATGAAAATATCGAAAAGTTTTCAACAAACGATTTTTTAATATTAATATTATACTACACTTTCTTGAAATTGTATAGTATTTATTACCAACAATAATTTTACTTTTCTTACATTAAAAAATTTTTTTCCAAATTACAGTAAACTTTTCTGAAGACTTCACCTTAAAACGTTATATTTGCGTTTGTAAAATTAATTGCTTACTTTGACGAGAACCCTAACGAAGCGTTCTATGCAATCAGGACAGAGATTCTGTCATTAATCAGATTACCAGTAATTATGACAATCACTCTAACCAAGTTTTATCGATCAAAATGCATAATTATTTATTCACCGTGGAAATTATGTTATCGTCAATATCGTGGTGAAGGTGAATTTCACGAATATTACATTTTGTGACACACTTTCAACGCTCGAACCACACAATCGGTTCCATCTTCCACTTTCACTCACGAAAAAAAGTTTCTTTCGTTTATTCAGAGTACTTGTTATTACTGTCAAGTTTTTGAACATGTTTATATCTTGGGTTAATATATGATCGTGAAAAAGAATGTACCATTCATGATGATGAATCAGAAAGATTTCAAAAACCAGATGACATTTGGAAATAAAAAGTGTGATAAATGATGTAAATATACTTTTACATAAATATATTTAGGTATATGATAATACATAAGATTATTAGCATATTTCTTCACTAGTGTGGAAAAATTGTTCCGCACTAGTCAAGAACTACATTTTATTCAACGCTGTGTGGAAAAGTGGCATTTTCCACATGGCGTTGAATAATAGTATATTTCTTCACTAGTGTGGAAAAGTTTTTTTTAACGAATTTGAAAGTTGCATACGGCAAACACGAAATATCAAAAGTCGTCTTTTTACACAAAACAAAAAAAAACCTCAATTTTTTCATCCAACTTCAATGCATCCAATCCCTTAAAATATTGTCGAGATCGTCGCATAAACAAAAAATATCCTCCCATTAAAATGCGCTTTTCCTTACGAAAACATAACTCCCTGAGCGAATTTTTCGCGAAAACGTTCGCACCCGATCTCCTTTCTTATTTTCTTTAAAAATTTACGCTACATTAGATGCGATGCAAGAAACTTTTACGGCGCCGAGTTTCGTGAAAAGCTCGTGATTTATGATGTAAACATCGCAAATTAACTGAAAAAGTTGTTGAACAATAAAGCTTGTTACAGGAGATATTTTGAGGAAAATGAGGTTTCGTGAAGTTCGTATCTTTGTTCTGTAGGAAGTGGAAGGAAAATTAACTGCCTTCAGTTGTTTTGTACCTCTAATGACAAAAAAATTAATTTCTCCCGGAAAAATCGCTTGTCCAAGATTCTGCCTACGAAGACGATCTTCCTGTTTGACTTTGCGAACCGTCGTGGCCATTGCTCTGTGGCTCACCATTTTTTGCACTGATTTACATCACTCCACAATCAATAATTTGCACTTAATTAACAAAAAATCAAATCACTCATTCCCCTTGATTCCACACATTTTTTTATAGATGAATCTAATGATAATTTTGGGGAAAATTTTGGTTTCGCGAAAAAGTATGGTTTTTGGAAGAGCCTGAAGATCGGGACTTAAGACTCGACGCGACTTTCCAGTACTGGCTAGTTCTTGGGTCCGGGGACTTAGACTTTCCATTGAGTGAACGTCTGGTTCCGCCGACCTGGCTCGACTTCCGCTATCATCCCACCACCATTATTGTATACACGCGCTGGCAAACATAGAGCGGCTAATTTATTCCGTGTCCACGCATCGCCGGTGGACGTGCTCCGCAGATAACGCGCGAGGAGCGAATACGTACCTGCGTGATTTTACCAAGGGCAAGGTACTCGCCAAGAAAGGTACATACCCGGAAAATAGGAATCATTAAAAAACCACTCAGAAAATTTCTGCATTTCTTAATACACTACCGTGCAAAAGTTGAAGGACATCATTGCAAAAATATACAAAAAACTCAAAACGGAAAAAGATATTCGAGTTTGAAATCTGAGAAATCTGATTGGTTGAAACTTCTAACTCGAATATCTCTTTTGATTTTGAGTTTTCCGAAAAGTGGCAAAGGACTTTTAGACTCAGAAAAATATGAAGAAAATTAAAGTAAATTTTGGTACGTGGTTTTTGTCCTCACTCCTCGTTAGAGAGCATTTATTATTTAAATTTCAAACTTGAATAACTTTTTTCATTTTGAGTTTTACAAAAAGTGGCAAAGGAATTTTTGACTTGAAATACAAAAAGGAATATTAGATTTCTTTTTGGTACAGGGATTTTGGTACACCCTGTATTTTTTGGGGTTTTTATTGT
The DNA here is from genome assembly GCA_030522825.1 of Platygaster orseoliae. NCBI lineage: Eukaryota > Metazoa > Arthropoda > Insecta > Hymenoptera > Platygastridae > Platygaster > Platygaster orseoliae. The sequence continues at coordinate 26,301 of JAPYZL010017986.1, forward strand.
TTTTTAAAATGGTGTATATTCGCAGTCTCTCTCCTTTTTTCATTATTATTTAGTACTTGTGCCAAGAAAGTAAAATTGAAGAATATAATATGGTCTGTTCGACGATTTTATATCGTTATTTTTTGTTTTGTTATATTTTTTTATATTTGTCAATGATCATTGAATTGATTGTCGTAAACTTTTTTATGTTGATTATAGAGAAAAATTAGAACTTTGATGAATTTTTTTTTCTTCTGTATTACACTACAATTTTTTTTTAGTTTTTTTGAAGTTTTTTTAATATGGATTGTTTTTTATTATGTTCAACAGGGTTTTATGATTAAATTTTGTGTATTCAATGGAATATTGAGTATTTTGTTATGATTTGTATTTATTTTATGCAAATTTTGTATAAAAATATTTAAAATTACCGAATAATAAATACGCTAATTTATTGAAATTTTTTAATGACAGTTAATTAAATAAATTCAATTTATTGAATCAATGTCAGTAAATTAAATTAATTTTTTTAATGACCGTAAATTATGTGATGACAGTAATTCATTATTATTATAAATTAATTAAATTATAGACCATAATAAATTAAAGACCATAATTATTTTTTGGAACTGAACAAATTTTAGTTATTGAATCAATGACAGTAAATAAAATTTATTTATTAATGACAGTAAATTAAATAAATATAAATTCATCATTTTGCAGCGCAAAAATGATGCTACTAAAAAAGAATAATTTTTATTTCCTTCATGATTTTACCATTTTGACGAATAATAATTAGCTAATTGAATAAATATACATTTATTAATTTTACAACGCAAAAATGATGTTACTAAGAAAAAAGAATTGTTATTTCCATTATGATTTTATCATTTTGACTGATGAAAATTAGCTGATTTAATCCAAATATATGTGAATCATGACGAAAAAATTTATTTTATGGTTTATATACAAGATTTTATAATAAAATTCTGTTAAACACAATAAAGAACAATCACAACAAACTGAAAAGAAAAATATTTTTTGGGTTCAATTATTGACGTAGAATATTGACTTTTTTGCTATGATTTGTGTTTATTACATGCAGATTTTGTATAATCATCTTTGAAATTACCGAATAATTAATGTGATAAATATAAATATAAAATAAATAATAATGACGCTACTGAAAAACATGAATTTTTATTTTTTTCATGATTTTTATTTGATATAATAAATAAATAATAAAAATAAATCATAATTCTTATTTCCCTTAATATTTAAGACTGTAAAAACTGCTAAACTTTCAAATGTATGATATGCAAAAATTATTTTCAATGTTGAAAAATTAGCAAACTGCCAAACTGTAAAAACATTTCAAAACCTTATAAAATCTTGTAAATAATTAAATTTTATACGAATAGAATAAAAAATATTCTCGAATTGAAAAAAAAAATTTTGTAAATGAAAAAAAATTATGGAATCCCATTTTTTCTCATTTTTAAATGATGAATAAATGTATATAAATTAAATATTCTACTACGCAAAAACAATGCAACTAAAAAATAAGCATTTTTTTTTCTTTATGATTTTTTTAAAATAGTAAATAAATAATATAAAAATTCATGATTTTTATTTCCAATAATTATTAAGATTGTAAAAACTTCTAGGCTTTCATATGTATGAAATGCAATAATTATTTTCAATGTTGAAAATATGGCAAGCTACCAAACTGTAAAAATATTTTATAACTTTATAAAATCTTGTAAATAATTAAATTCATGCAGATAAAATCACAAATATTCTCAAATCTAAAAAAAAGCTTAAAAAAATGGAAAAAAATCATGAAATCTCATTTTTTCATGTTAAATTGCTTGACCGTTAGGACATATCAATTAAAATACTGCTTGTTCCAAGATTTGTGTAACCTTCTAGATAAAGTTCTTGAAAAACAATTCCAAAAAAGTTCGAGTCATGTAAACTAGCCGATCTAGAAATCGAAAGAATCGACAAAACCGGCATTCCAATCACTGGAATCGAAAACAAGTTCGCATCCTCTAACCAACAATAATTCTTTTCGCAATTAACAACATTTTTCTGGATGAAGAAATGGTTGTTTCATTTTTTGCTACAAACTTGTTTCACTTTGATTAAAATGGGAGCTGGAACTGGAAAATTTGCTCATTTTACAATCAAAAAACAATGAAGAATTCCAGGACAAATAAGCAAATTTTGATAATAATGTTTCTGTGTTATTTTTAAATGGTATATCAAGACGATTTTATGAAATATTCAACAAAGTCATCATGTATAAAACATGAGATATAATACATCATAAATAATATAACATATATAATACATCATATATAATACGTCATATATAATACATTATATATATTACATCATATATAATACATCATATATAATAGGTCATATATAATACATCATATATAATACGTCATATATAATACACCATATATAATACATTATATATATTACATCATGATGAAAACTTTGGTTGTTATACCTAAAAATTTGGTTGGTCCGCATTTTACTTAATGAATGGTTGCTGGAACCAAACATTTCTTTTCATGCACGAAAAATCGAATTAAACGATTTTCCCATTTGATTATTTGTCAAAATTTCAATCTACTAAACCAAAAAAAATCTTTCTAAATTTCACGTAAAGAAAGTTCAAAAAATCATCCACGATTGGATTTTTTTTTTCTTTATACATATACATCTTCTTAATTCAATTTTTCATGATGAAAATGACGTGGAAACCATGGACTTGTGCACGAAACTGAAGCTTGTTTTTTTTAAGCTCAGCAGTGTGACTCGTTTTTACACATTTTCCCGCATCTTCAGCTTCGAAATTTTGTCTTTTTCTCTTCCTTGGCGAACTCATTCCGCGACTGTAATTCACCTGCAACGCTCGCGATTCTGTAGGGAAGCATGCATGGTTGAATCGCTTAAATACTCGCCGAAGCGAGTCCGTCACGACTTGCCTTCTGCTTCTCAAAACGCGTTGAGTTAATGAGTTCTCGCCTGATGGTCCAAGTTTTTCCCGGGATTCATAAAAAACTGCGAATTTTCAAGGATTCTCGTTATCTACAGATTCCAAAACCGTCATTTTGGAATTCTGCAGAATTTTGCAAAATCTAGTACTCTGTACAACAACAATAATAATATATAATAACTATATAATAAAAAAACTTTATCCCGCTGATTCAGTCAACACTAAACTAACCTGACTTCTTAAGACTTAATACTTAATACGCAAGATTTAACACTTAATACTTAAGACTTAATACTCAAGACTTAACGCTTAATACTTAAGACTTAATACTTAAGACTTAATACTTAAGATTTAACACTTAATACTTAATACTTAACACTTAACACTTAAGACTCAACACTTAATACTTAAGACTTAACACCTAATACTTAAGACTCAATACTTAAGACTTAACACTCAAGACTTAATACTTAAGACTTGACACTTATTACTTAAGACTTAATACTCAAGACTTAACGCTTAATACTTAAGACTTAATACTTAAGATTTAACACTTAAAACTTAAGACTCAACACTTAATACTTAAGACTTAACCCCCAATACTTAAGACTCAACACTCAACACTTAAGACTTAACACCTAATACTTAAGACTCAATACTTAAAACTTAATACTCAAGACTTAATACTTAAGACTTGACACTTAATACTTAAGACTTAACACTTAACACATAAGACTAACACTCAATACTTAAGACTTAACATATAAGACTTAACACTTAATACTCAAGACTTGACACTTAATGTTTAAGACTTGATACTAAAGACTTAACACTTAATACCCGAACTTTTTCGAACATACCCAATCATACCCGAACATTTCTGAAAATACCCGAACACTTTTTACAAATTATAACTTCAATCTGACAAAATTTATGTATATTAAATGATTTCCATCTATCTACGCATTTATTTAATGAAAAAGATTTAAATCTCAATATCTTTCAAGAAAAATTTTTTTAATAAAAAATATACCTCAAAAAGAAACTGAATAGGGGTTGGCGCGAGAAGGTCGCCCGCCCCCCTAGTGTAATAATAAATAATGTTTAAATTTCTTAAAAATATTAAATTCTTAAAAATACTTATATTATTTATTATCACACATACGTTGGCATATTGATAATTGTTATCAAAAGTTTTTATTGAAATAAATAAGATTTTTCTCATGACTTGCATTTGAAAACCTTTTCTTGTAAGCTCCCTGAATTCTTCTTTCAATTTTTTTTGGATTTTTAAATTGTCAATTGCCTTGGTAAATAACTACTCGTCAAAATACCGTTTTGTAACTTGGTTTTTCATAAATTCATCTTCACGAATGGAAGAGTTTTTGCAAGTAGTAATTTCTTTGCCTTAAAAAGCGACAAATCATCTGCTTTCTACTGGAAAAAAAAGTAATGCAGTCAAAACGTGACAAGCGGTGCAATAAATTGGCGTCGAGTGAATGAAGAAAGTCTTAATACATCGCGTCGTGTTTCATTTCAACGTTTTCAAAACCAGTTTCTTTAAAGTTGCAGAATTTTTTTTCCCTAAAAATTCTTTTAATGAAATTTGATTACTTATTATTCTGTGTAGTGTTCAATTTACGAGAAATTTTTTTCTCGCCTTTTTTATTCTGGGAGTTTGAATTACCATGTGAGATTTCGATCGATTAAAAATGATGTTTATATCAAGAAGCAGCCAGACAAGATAAATGAGAATTCATATTTTTTTTGTTTTGTATTTTTTAGATCAGGATTAAGAAATTTGAATAAGTGCGTTGTTATTATATAAAATTCTGATTTAACCAAAAAAAACAAATGTTTTTATACTATAACTTTTGAATTTTTAGTTTTTTTCCTACCTTCAATGAAATTAATTTTACCGTTATCTGATTGTTTATTCGAACCTATTGTGAAAAATTATATTATTGTGATGTCACATTTTTTTTCGAAATCATCCCACATTCTTGATTTCTTCAGGATTACTATTTATCATACGTTTCCTCTCATTCATTGCAAAATACATTCATCCTACTTTTCATTGTTTCGTTAATGCATTTCATGTCTTCTAACAATTTACGCCTACTTTCTATCCAATGATTAAACAAGTGGTCACATTACTTTGTCATTACTTTTGTTGAAAAGATGATGGATTGAATTCTTCATCTAAAGATTTCAGAACCTGTTACTTCAGAAAAATTATTTGAATTTTTGCTTTACAGTTTATGTCAATGGGACAAAAAAGCCTATCCACAAATAAAAAAACCATTTAAACGCAAAAGTATATACTTACTAATTAATAAAATCTTACACGGTTTTTTTATATGAAAATGATGTCATTTTTATGTAATATTTTATTTAATGTTTCCATTATTTTCTGACAAACTTTTCCATAAAAAACTAAACCTGGGAACTTGAATGAAAAATGTATAAATTGTCAACCAATTAGAAATAGACCGATGAAGGAAAAAACGCGATGAGCACGTGTCGAGAAGGCGAAAAAACCGTATTGATTCTGTGGGAGTGTCGACTTCTGGTGTTTGGAACGAGGCAAACAAGGCAAACAAGGCAAACAAGGCAAGTCCCGCGGAACAGCTCGTTAAGCGATTTTCTTTTCCTCAATTTCCCTGGCTTTCCCACGTCCCAATCAACTGTCGCACGCCATAAATTAATCCTCAGGTGGATAACGATATTTTTCCATGACTTGGCGATTCTCTATACATCAAACAGTGTAAACTGTACGAGAAAAATGAAATATTGTACACGGAAAAAATGATATGGTTTTCACAACCTCATAAATAGTATCATTTGCCTTAACTTTTTTCATGGTGTATACAACCTCATTTGTGGTTGGGACAACCACATTAAAAGTTATTGCAAGCTTTACAAAAATTGCAGTAATTTTTTTTTATGTTGTTCTGTCAAAAAAAATTCTTTGGTTCTGAATATGAATACTTTTGTTTACACAAAAAAATATCTATTTATTTAAAACATTTTCATGAATACCATTCTACTTTAATGCAACACCTTCATGCAACAAACTCATATAATTTTTCCAACATTACACACTCAACCAAGAAACTTCAACAAAGCAACGATTATTTATATTACCTTTGCACATGCAAAATAAGGTCTCATTTTCTCCACTCGCGATCTACAATTTATGAATGCAAATAAATTCGTTTTTCAGATCGACGATAGCAACATGAATAAACATGAAAAACAGGCTGTGATAAGTTGATCAAAAAGTGTGATGCGTCTATTAAACGAGCGCCACAGGTATTTTTTTTTCTCTCCTAGACTCTCGAACAATACTAAATGTCAATTATTTCCTGTCCTCTCGAACATTTGCGAAGCCAATGTTTAAAATTGATATTCTTTTTTTTTAACGACCAAACGCAAATTTTTCCATTTGCATTTTATCGAAAACGTTTCGAAACTCTTTGGCATTCTTTGCTCGGTGGATTCATTGAATCGATATGCAAGCAACAAAAAATTTTTTATTATTGAATATGCTAATAATAGGACTGCGTTTATGAAAAGATTGAAATGTTTTTAAAAAATGAAAGTAAAAAAGGAAGTTATACGAACTTAAAATAACAATAATGTAAAAAAAATATTTTATTTAACGCCGGGTGGAAAAAGCCACTTTTCCACACATTGTTGAATAAAATATAGTCCTTGACTGGTGTGGAACAAAATTATTATATTGTTTAGTAAATTTTGAAAGTCAGTAATTAAATTATCACTTCTTTTCCAAAGATAAAAAGAGAACTGAAAGGAACATACGATTCCGCGCAGGATCTTCCAAGATCAATTTCCGCAAATATTCTCGGGGTCTCTCTCGACGACTCGTGATACCCTGAAATATTCAAACCACGCGGCTGCTTGAATGAACCGAGCACATACAGTTGTATACACGCGAAAGAGCATTCAACTCGACGTGCCTCGGCCCTGAGCAGGCCATCGAGCGTAGGTCACAGAGCGATGAAAAACTAGTTGCGTCGCAAAAACTAGTAGCCATCAGAAAAGAAATTCCACGAAAAAAAATGCGACAGAAGAGTGATAATTCTTCGAGAACCTCGCCATACACTTGAAGCTCGAAACCTGTCACGCCTCGAGTCTTTTTCGAAGGACTAACATTTTTCGTGATCTTCACCAATGAATTCATTTTCGTTGATTTGATATTGTTTTTCTAAATCTCCTTCGGTCAAATTTAAATTAATTGAATCTGTCAGTGATGATTTGACTGAAAAATCTCACTGAAAAACGTCACTGATTGAATCTGTTGCAAATCAATCGAAATTCCACAGCCCTACACATAAACGTTACGAGAACAAGACTGACAGCATTTGTTGGAAAATATTTTTTTGTCATTACCAATTTACCTATTGTTTAATAAATAATCATGGCATGTATTCTGGATTTAATGAACGTACACATTTAATAGTAAAAATATTTCTTAAAATCTGTACGTAAATACAATACATACTTATAATTATCATGAATAATTAAGCAAATAGTTAAGGAATTCATGAATTTCTTGAGCAATTTATTAGACAATAAATTAAGAAATTATCATATAATCTTTGATTGTTCTTTATTTCGTTATAAATAAATTATATTTCCTGAAAATCTGTATATTTCGTACATTTTTGAATCTACCAAGAATTTCATCATTTAGTAGCTTCATAATTCATGTTTAGATGGAAAAAATTTTTTTCAGTAAACCCTCATTTTTCGTTAAATATTGAAAAAATATCGTACATTTAAAATGTACAAAAATGTTTTGACTATAAATATTTAGACGGTTAAACTATTTGAAAAAAAAATAAATAAATAAATAAATCAGTATTATAGGAAAATAAAAACAATTGTCAAGTCACGAAATCTTAAATGAACGAAAATGATAAAAATTTGTTTCGTGAAAGGACAAAAAGGAATTTTATTGACAAGATAGAAAGTTTTACTGATTTCATGAATTTGAGTATCTTTTTCTGAAAATAATGTTGATGAAAATTTTCAAAAATGGATAAAAATCAAAAATGCCAATTATATTTCGATAAAATTTTATAGTTTCAATATTTCTTTAAATTTGCACATAAATAACATACAATACATAATTATCATGAATAATTTAGCAAAAAATTATAGAATTAATGAATTTATTGAGTAATTTATTTAACAATAAATTAAGAAATTGTCATACATTCTTTAATTGTTTTTTATTTCGTTATTATTTAATTATATTTCCCTAAACTCTTTATACTTCTTCCATTTTTTAATTTACCAATTGTTGTATCCTTTAGTAGCTTCACCCTAGTAATCTGGAATCTTATACGTGACTTATAGAAAAATCTTATATGTTTTTTTTATACGTCAACTTATATGTGACTTATATGTTTCGTCATATCTTATATGTCGACGTATAAGTTTGTGAAAACATATAAGGTAACTTATATGCTTCATATTCTTATACGTTTCCTGTATTGAATAAAAATAATATAGTATTTATTCTAAAAATAAATTACAGTTTAGTATTCAACATAGCTCTATGTACATGAAAATTGTTTGCTGCTAACGATGAATTGAGATAAATGAGTAATCTGAATAAATTTACGGCGCATAAGATGGGATTCGAACCCGAGGGGGACTCTTGTCTCTTGCATGTGTAATTCTGATACGATACCCGTGAGCCATCTTATTGTTTGTAGTGTACAACAAAAAATTTTCTACAGTTTCATCTTCTGAAAAAATCAGCTCGCAGTCATTATTCCCATACTTACATACATAGCAGTTTTGAATATTGAATCATGATGAGCTATTTTGCGCACGAACGATATTTTATAATTTAACTATCAAAAACTTATATTTATGTTTTCCCATAAGTTATATGTCACCCATATATGTTTTTTACAAACTTATATGTCGCCCATATATGTTTTCCAAAAACTTATATGTTTTATGAAAATTTCTACGTTCCACATATAAGCTTCTTATAAACGCCAATTTCGGACATATACGTCTTCCAGTAACTTATAAGTTCACATATAAGTTTTTGATAAACTTATAAGTTGACATATATGTTCGAAAAAACATATATGTGACTTATAAGTCGACATATAAGAAAAGTTGAACATATAAGAAATTATGATATACTTATAAGTTTTTTGCGAATCTTATATGTTTTATGGTTACAAGGGCATAATTCGTGTGTGAATTAAAAAAAATTTTTTCAATAAACTTTTATATTTCGTTGAAAATTGAAAAAATATCGTAAATAAAAAATGTTCGAAAATGTTTTGACTATAGATATTTAGACAGTTAAACTATTTGAAAATAAATAAATTAGTAGTAAAGAAAAATAAAAATTATTCTCAAGTAAGAAAATCTTAAATGCCCGAAAATGATACAAATTTGTTTCGTGTAAAGAGAAAAAAGAATTTTATTGAAAAGATAAAAAGTTTTACTGATTTCATTAGTTTGAGTATCTTTTTCTGAAATGTCAATAAAAAATTTCGAAAATAGATAATAATCAAAAATGCCAACGAAAACGATCAACTTAATTTTTTTAATATTTTGATGCAAAGATTTTCGATTTAAAAGTAACAGCTTTATTTTTCCGGGATAAAGTTTTATGATATCAATATTTCTCAAAATTTGTACATAAATAAAATACGTATTTATATATATATATATATATATATCTATTATGAATAATTTAGCAAGTAATTTATGAATTCATTAATTTGATAAGTAATTTTAACAAACAATATATATTATAATTATCATGTATACGTTGATTGCTTGTTACTTCGATATAAAAAAAATTATATTTCTTAAAAATCTTTATATTTCTTACATTTTTGAATCTACCAATCGTTTCATCATTTAGTAGTTTCATAATTCATGTGTCGATTAAAGAAAATTTTTTCAGTAAACTCTCATTTTTAGTTCAATATTGAAAAAATATCGTAAAATTAAAAATGTCAAAAAATGTTTTGACTATGAGTATTTAGACAGTTAAAGTATTTGAAAATCAATAAATTAGTATTATAGAAAAATGAAAACTTTTGTCTAGTCAAGAAATTCTAAATGCCCGAAATTGATGAAAATTTGGTTCATGTAAGGACAAAAAAGAATTTTATTTGCAAGATAAAGAGTTTTACTGTTTTATAAATTTGAGTATCTTTTTCTGATATGTTTATAAAAATGTCAGAAAATCGATAGTTATCAAATATTCCAATAATATTTCAAAAAAATTTTATAGTCTCAATATTTCTTAAAATTTGCACATGAATAACATACAATACATAATTGTCATGAATGATTTAGCTTCGGATTTAGCAAGTAATTCATGAATTTATTGAGTAATTTATTTAACAATAAATTAAGAAATTGTCATACATTCTTCAATTGTTTTTTATTTCGTTATCAGTGAAAAATATTTTCTTAAACTCTTCATATTTCTTCTATTATTAATCTACCAATTATTTCATCCTTTCGTAGCTTCATAATTCATGTGTCGATTAAAGAAAATTTTTGAATAATTTCTATTTTTCGTTAAACATTGAAAAAATATCGTAAATTTAAAATGTCCGAAAATGTTTTGACTCCTCATATTTAGACGATTAAACTTTTTGAAAATAAAGTAATTGGTATTATAAAAAAATGAAAACTATTGTCTAGCCAGGGAATCTTTAATACTCAAGAGTGATAAAAATTTGTCTTGTGTAAGGACGAAAAGGAATTTAATTGACCAGATAGAAAGTTTTACTGATTTCATAAATTTGAGTAAATTTTTCTGAAATGTCTATAAAAATTTTCGAAAATCGATAATAATCCAAAATGCTAAAGAATACGATCAACTTTTTTTTTAATATTTTGATGCAATGATTTTCGATTTAAAAGTAACAACTTCATTCTTTCAAGATTACAGATTTCATCTATATACATGACAAAAAATTTAGTCAGCTCGTGGCGGTAGAGTTCTGTCAAATTTATTTGTCAATCTAACCGATAAATTTGATTGATTCGCTGTTGCCGCGTTCCTTTTAATTGAACCTATCAGATTTGACTGAAAATCTATCGTATTTGGCAGATTCAGTTATAGAGACTCCATTTTCAAAAAATTAAAAATAATTTTACATGACGAACAAAATTTATCGACCAGGTCTTCTAAAGTTTTCGAATTAACGAAATAGATTACTCTTATCAAAACGACAAAGTCCGCAAAAAATTAAACAAGAAAAACGAAAATAATAATAATAAAAACGCAGGAAACTCGTGGGACTTAGAGAGATCGCGAGCCAATTCCCCGCGGCGAGTTCCGATTGCCGGGGAAATGAACACCCCCGCGAGCCTTAATAAAACGACCTAAATCCGAGACGCAGGGAGCAAGTCGTGTAATCATGCCGCCGCAACGTTTCCTCCGATATAAAAAATGATACCGAGATTGTTTCGATAAAATAAATGTACCGTAATTGAAAAAGCAAGTTTTAATCGTAAAAATGTCAAGTTCTTCATAGCTCCGACATAAAAAAAACTTTCTAGCATCGCACTCAGTATTCGTAATTTTTCTCGCTTTGGGTATCATAAAACAGTCGTAAAACTCAGCTGACTTTAATTTTCACATCTGTTTTGCCAAATTATCTAAGGATCTCAGTAGTTGAAACGAGGAAAGTGAATAATATTTTTTATTCAACACCGTGAAGTAATGGCTCGTTTCTCCCACGGTTGTAACTTATAAAATTCGCATTTCTTCACTTTGTTGAATAAAATATGGTCCTTGACTAGTGTAGAAAAGTTTTTTTAACGAGTCTGAAGGTTGCAACGCGAGTCGTAGGCGAGCGTTGTAATCAGATGAGTTAAAAAAACTTTCCCACACTAGTTAAGGAATATACTATTATTCAACGCCGTGTGTGAAATTCCACTTTTCCACACGGCTATTTTTTTAAAAACAACTAAAAATTATTCAGGTTCTTGAAAAAGAATGTATTGGATCTTTTCTGAAGTGACTGTTCAGTAAAATACATGGATTCTTTGAAAATGTCATGAAAAGAAACGCTGGGATGATGGAAAATTCTTTGATATCCTATTTCTCAAGACGTTCGTTTTATCCGGGTCGGACGCATGTGCAAAACATTTTTCCCGAGTCAGCAACGGTATAAAGCATCACCCATCTGTCGCTCGCATCCAGATCGAGCACGTATCATCGAAAATAACTGTAAAACCTTCTTTTGAAATAATAACGCTCATTATTTCAACGCGCTTCACACATTAACGGTCGCTTATTTGTTGATTCATTACAAATTTGGTCGTTGTTCTTGATTCCCAGTAGAAAAAACTGTTTACTTTTACATTTAATTCTCTCTCTTCATTAAATTCTAACGAAAATTTCGAGTAAACATTTTTTTATGAAGAAAAATAATATATTTCCTCACTAGTGTGGTAAATATTTTCTCAACGAATCTAACCGTTGTAATCAAATGAGTTTAAAAAATTGTTTTACTTTAATCAAGGACTATATTTTATTAAACAATATGTGAAAAAGCCAATTTTGCATCGCTCGAGCATGTGGAAAAGTTGCCTTTTCTATACGGTGTTCAATAAAGTGCTTTTTTTTAATGTGAACACTTCTACTCGTGATTCTTCCTCGACTTTGAACAAACCAGCGAGTGCACCTGTCAAAGAGGCTTTGTCAAGACATATGCTATACACGTCAGAGTGCGCTTTCGTTGGGAAAGGTCGACCACCCCTCCCCCCACCCCATACTCTTTCCAACCCACATACGTCACGATTCCGCACAATTCATCTCACACACGTACAAAGCGATGGAGCTTTTGCTAATTGATTGACATTTCGATTCTCAAATCAGAGCGTAAAAGGTGTCTCTCTGGTAGATTTTCACTGTTATCGACAATTAAAATAATAATCGAACCAATAAATTTTCAATTACACAAGAGATAGTGCGCACTGTGTATTCCTGCAGTGAATGGTACTTTTTTTGAACTGTTTCAAAAATATAAGTTTTGTATTCAATTTTTTTTCTACCAAAAGAGCAACAAGGATAACAACTCCTTTTTCCATCGAAATTACCTGAGTTTCGATAAATTCTAAGATAAGAGGAATTACGAAATTTGAACATTTCCACCATGTTCTCGGAATATTCACTCAGCTCGTTCTGAAAGTGATTTCCAACTTTTTCATAAACAACTCTAAAAGCTTTCATCTCATGCATTACGTCTAACTTTGGCTCCTGGGGAAACTCGCGTTTCATTTGAATGTGGCGTTTTTCGAGAAATCGCGAACTTTGTATGAAATGATGGCTGAAACTAACATATACACAAGTTCCATGGATGGCCGGGCGCGTTACGGTAGAGATAAGTAGCGACGGATCAAGCCAAGCGGTCTTTGAGATTCGCTTACACCCACGACTTTACCCGGAAACTACCGTAATCTTGGACCCTGCGAGGCATCGATTTCTCGAGGTAAATGTCCCGAAAATATCATGCAAATTTTGGAATTCAGAGTATCATAAAACAGAGAATGCCGATGACGAGTCAAGGAACGTTTGATGGTAAAATGTGAAATTTGAAACAAAAAAGTTTTTATGTATCAGTAGCTTGTTGTTTGTGGTAGTAGTAACACCTTATGACGAGAAAACAGTTTTGAGGAATAATGACACACGATATATATTATTGAACGTTATTTATAAGAGGTGTTCATTAGTTGCTATTGACAATAGCAACACAATCTTTCATTATTCAAAAAAAAAATAAGGTAATGAATGTAATTTGCAAAATATATGGACGTTCTTTGGAATTCTACTAATTCTTTGAATTTTATGAATTTATTGACAATCTTCCGAATTTTCAATAAGTTTTTGATTTCAGGAATTAAAAAATTATAAGCAATATTTAAAATATTCCATACTTCCCTAATTCGACAAGAATTTGTTTCACTCATCTAAATTTCTTTTGATTTTCAGATACTTTTTAGCTTTTTAGATTTTTATGAAAAACTTAAAAAACATCATCCCTATCTCGAAAAAATACAATATACAAAATTCATGAAAATTCCACCAGTTTTATGAATTTCATGAAATTTTTGGCAATTTTTTTAATCATCAGTAGTTTTGATTTTTCGGGATATTCAAAGTTTTATAACGTGATTCAAACTATTTCAAGTTTTCCCAATTTTCTAAAAATTTTCTCAACTAGTTGAGATTTATCATTCTATTATTTGATGTTTAAAAATTTTGACTGAAATAAAAGTTTATATCAACAATATAGTGCATTCTCATTGCCTAATACCAAAATGTTCGTTAATATTCTTTTTTTTTTTTTTTTAGCAACTCTTAACTTTTTTTTAGGATTGCCCCCCCCCCACATTAAAAATTTCGTTGCGACGTCCCTGGCTATTGTTATGTAAAAACCTTCCTTGAAAGAAGTCTTGATGAAGACTGGGATATCCAGTCGAAAGCTCGACACCATTTTGTTAATATAGTTAAAGTATAATATGGTGTAAAAATCGTTTCATTTTTGGCTCTTAGAGACCGTTCCCTCCACTTGGATAAAAATTGCAGAAGTTTTACTATATAATTCTTATGTATCGATTTGATACATGCCAAAATGCACACAAAATAAGTTAATTTTTTTTTCCTTCAAGATATTTATTAACTTTTTCCTCGAATTTTTGCGAAAGTTGACCATTTCAGGTAAAATTTTTGCGTCGAAAGTTGCAGTTCCCCAGAAAATAACGAATTGTGGTTTCACAAAAGCACTACCGCAGAATTTTCTCGAAAGATACTCATTTCAGTTGAATTTCATGTAAAGTTCCTATTACACGACATTTTCTTGTAATCCGATGACGTGAAAACTGATTCGAAATGAAAACTCATGCAAAAACAATTGTTGTGACAAGCTCGAGTGAGCTAGTGCTAGAATTCAACATGGCGGAATTCTCGCCGTCATTTGCGTTGGAAACGCCAATTTATTTTCGTAAAAAAATTCGAGAAAAAATAGAATACATGTCAGCTTCTGAAAATTAATTAGTAAACTACTTTTTTTCTTTGTGGGATAAGAAAAACATGCAATGGTCACAAATTTTGTAGAAATGAGTAGTGCATACATATTTTTTGCATTTCTCAATACGATAACTGTATAAATTCAAATTATATGTGATGTATATATAATTTGAATATTTATAATTATACGTTATTTTTTTACTGCAAAAAATACTTAACTTATCAAAAAATGTGGATATATTGATCATGTATGGTAATTTCCCATATCTTGTATATTAATGACTGTTATATACTAAAGTAAAGAGTACAATATGTTTAGTATTCTTTACTATACCTCAACTTATAATTGCGCTATTTGACGTTTTACTATACTGTATGGTAAAAATCAATATATTTATAGCTAAATGTAGTATAATATATAAAAAATTTAAACAATATTGTAAATTTTGTAGAATATACACAGAGAGAAAAATTTTGTTACAGCAACCATTGATTTAGTAAAATAGGAACCCACAAAAGTTATAGGTAGTACATCCAAAACGTTAGGTATGATAACCAAATTATTGGTTATTGCAACTTAAGGATCAGTCATGAAAATCGAGCATTAGTTGCTATAACAGAAGCTTTGGTTGTAGTACCCAAAACTTTGGTGGGTCCACAATTTACCAAATTAATGGTCGCTGTAACCAAACCATTTCTCTCCATGCAGTAATTTTTCTAATATTTATGGTAAAAATTACTAAGTGTTTTCCCAGTTTAGAGGTCCAAGAAAAGTTTAAGAAAAATTCCAAGTTCTTGGAATAAGAGAAATGCATGAAAGTTGAATAATAAATAACGTTCAAGTTATTTGTGATCTTCTCACGATATACTAGACCTTAGGAACACGATATAGTGCTCAGTCAGCTGAAAAAAAAGAAGACAACTGTCTAATCAGACATTTTTGGTCGTTGAAATACATGCATTTCCCTTTTGTATTTCATGTATAAACATGCAAATTTCAAAATCTGTTCTTTTCAAATAATGAGGAATTCCCTAAGAAAATTTTTTCGAATTTTTTTAAAAATTAATTATTCCTAATAAGTTGGATCTTAATGAGGTTTTCATAAAACCTCTCATAAAATCGCCGAATTGTTTAACAATTTAGTTGTTTTAAAAAGTTTTTCTTATCGTGTGTAATGGTCCTAATGTGATTTTCCTTTTTTAAGATTATGATTTGATTTTCCTAATTTTACTTAAATAAATATATAAAGCTTTATTTTCGTGTAAATACTATCGTTAAACAACAATTTAAAATCAATGCTTTTTTAAATTGTAAATAATTTTGACTAAGCAAATAGAAAAATTACATCACAAACGATTAGTTCAAATAACTTTGTGAATAGTCGGTTACTAAAAACAACTATATATATTTATAGTCAAAAAACTAAATAACTGGTTGTTCAAGTCCACTTTCAATTCATTCTTGTCACGAAATTATAATAAATAATAAAATATAAATAACCAAATTTCACTATTATAAATAATCAGAACTTTTTGCTATACTGCATAAAAAAAGAAACAAATAAATCATGGAACTTACAAAAATATAACAAAAATTATTAAAAATTGTGAAATATAACATAATGTAGTGGTTTTTATTGTGTACCTTGAACTACTAATTTTTTTCAAATAGATAAGGATTATTTAAACTTCGAAAGTAGAAAAGTAGAATTGAGAATTCAAGATTATTGTTTCAATAAAAATTCAATTTTTATTCTAGAAAAATGAGAACATAAATATATCTCGAGAATTCCAAAAAAACGAGTAAAAACATGTTTTTGGAACTTGAAACTGAGTTCTTTAAAATCAACAATTCCTGGTACGTAGATTTTGCATTCGGAATCTCAGAATAATTACAAATTCCAATTCCCCAAAATCTTTTCGAAATTTGTAATTGCATGTCTTTAAATTCGAAGATAATTTCTCAATAACCTCAGAAATAATCTCACCTGTAAAAATCCACTTTCCCACTCCAAATCCAAAAAATGTTTCTCTGACACGAATATACAATTACTCCTCACTGTCACATTTTCCCAGTTTTCAACAAACTTCACATTTCACTGTGTTCCCACGTTTTTAGTTTTCAAAAATCAATGTTTTTACCGAATTTCGATAAAACCGAATAATTATGGGACCGTTCGCGTAGATTTTCTGACCGATTCCAAAGTCCGGGGTTCACTGTTCACGGAGACGCTCGGTACCGAAGAAGCGAAGGAAACGAAGGAACGAGAAGTGGAGGAAGGATAAGGAGATAAAAAAGGGAAAAAAAGCGCGAGACCGTGAAGTTCGTAGACATTTATCCCCCCACTCCGAGGCAGTCGAGGGGCCTTGGGCCCCGACCGAGCGCGGGAATTCGCGTGTTATTCGCGCTAATGATTTCTGTTTTACCGAGCTGCACAAGTCAGATTCATGTCAGAAATTTCAGTCGTGGAAATAAACGGTAAATATTATAAATAACTAATTGAAAATCATCATTAAAGTACATAATTTTTTTGGGTTCCTAATTTTCTTTTTATGTATATGTAAAAATATTGTTTCATTATGGTTATCGCAAATTTAACATTATTTTTGACAATGAGGTTTTAACGGTATACCATACACGGTAACGAAAATTGAGAGATAAAATTAAATTGCTCATTTGTAAACACGTTTCCCGACTTCGTATAATTGTGGGGACGCAATTTAACGACTGTCATTAAAACATCGCTCTACATCGGAATAATCCGCCCCCCCCCCCCGCTCTATACCGCCCCATGATTATTTGCAACAACGATATTGAAACGAGTTTTCGATCCGAGCTTAAGCATTAAAAAAATGAGGGATTCAGTAGGGGGAGTTTTTAGGTGCTGAAAAGCAGTTTAAATGATCGAATGTGATAAAAAAATTTGATTTTTTCTGGTTTGAGATAAAATAAGCAATTGTGTAATATTACTACTACTACTACTACTAGAAAAATTTTTGATGGGTAAATTAGTAGAAATTATCAAGTCGAAAATGCTTTAATTTGCACATTTTTATTTACATGAATCGTTAAAACTTTTGGAAGTTAACTAAATTAATCAATACTCTCTGATATTCTACATTATAAAAATTGAATCTTATTTTAAGATGCAACAAAATCAAGGCACATCTTTAAATTCAAATATTATCTTAAATTCAGTCCATGTTTACAATTGATTTCAAGCAGGCATGTGTTGAATTGAGAAAATATAACATATTTGAGAAAATCATTATTGATTCAAGACACATGCTCTTGATTTAAGACTTGATTGCTTGGAAATAAATTTGAAAATAGACTGAATTCAAGATACCATTTGAATTTCAAATCGTTCCTTAATTTTAAGCATCTTAAAATAAGATGCAACTTATTTTGGGATATCACAGGATTTATGTAGTTTTATAGAGTTTTGGAAATTTATTAAAACTTCGTGAATTTTATGAAAATTTTTGGAACTCATCAGGATAATTCGTAGATTCTTAATATGTTCTTCCTAAATTCTAGTGATTTTTGTAAAACACTGAAAAAACATTATTATGCATGTTTTCGAAAAATATAAAAATGAGTAAGATTCACTTAGTTTAAAAACATATACTATATTCTACAAAATTTAATTTCTTCGAATAATATTAACGATCTTCAAAATTTTCTGTTTTTTATTTTTCAAAATTTGTCATAATTTTATACAGTACATGAATTATTTTGAAATTTTGAAAATTTTATAAAAATTTGTATAATTTATCAACTTTTTTTTTTAATTTTGCACCTTAAATTTCGTTTTGTTACTCCTGATAAAAAATTTAAAAAATTTACGTTTTGATAACGCTTACCGTTTATTGCAAAATTTTCTCCATGCTTCTGAAACGAAAAAAAAAATCAGAATTATTTTTTGTTACGATGGATTTTGCAATTTTAGTAATAAGTTTTTTTACGTTATATTAAATGTGGTCTCATGAATTCAAGTTTTATGACAATTCAAGAATTAGTTCAAAAACGTTTGAAATTTTCCACTGCAATATTTTTCACTTTTTCTGTAAAGCATACATAAAGTTCTGACTATCTGATATAAGAAAAAAATAAACGTCATTTTTGAGAAAATGGAAAATTCCTAAGTTTTGAAAATGTTTGCAAAATTTTCAATGATACAATTTTCCGATTTCAGATACGATACCAAAATTTACCATCCCAAAAATTTTCAATTTTGTTGGCTTTCATAGAATGAAATGGAAAAAACTACCTTTGGTTTAATGAAACATTGATTAAATTGAAATTTCTTTCTAATTTCATTCGTTCTATTGAAAGTTTCTCTTTAAATGAAATGAAACATTCAATCAAAACTCAATGCTCGCAGTTATTAAATGTGTTCCCTCTAATTTCATTTCCTGGGGCGTGCAATTATCATTGTGACGAGAAATTGAAGAACCTTGTTTGCACGAGCCTGATATTGTTCCGAAAAAAAATTTGCTTTGCATTATTTACTGAATTCATATAGTACCTTAAATGTATGATTTTCAGGCACACCATGTTTACAATTAGTGTTAAATGTATGTTCTGAGTTGATTATGATTTTGTCAATTTTCGGCACAATTTCAATTCGGTTTTTTTTTCGAGAATTTATGGGATTTTGCATTTTTTGAGGTATTTGAGAAAAACGAAAAAAAATTATGTGAGTTTTTGGAATAGTTGATAATTGGTAAGAATTCTAATTTTACAACAAATCTCGAAGAATTTTTGAAGTTATTATTAGTTCTTTTACAGAATTTAGTGAATTTTCTGAGAGCTGTTAGTATCTTTTAAAATATAATCTCATTTTATCTAATCAATCTATTTTTTTATTTATTTCATTAATTTTTATTTATATTATTGTTATATTATAATTTTTGGTATATTATTTTTTAAAATTATATATATATTTTTATTTATATGATTATATGATTATTTATTTATTTTCATTAGATTCATGCAATCAATTTGTTTTAAATTTACATAATTACTATGAGCGAGTATGAAAATTTGTCAAAATCTTATTAAGTTTTCCAAAATGCCTCAAACTACTCAAAAAAACTTGATCAAAAATTTTAACCGGTTTGAAAAACTTTTTTATTTTATAGGTTTTTGAAAAATTTCATGGAATGCAGATTTTGGTGAGTTTTAGTAAATTTTGCACGAATAGTCTGAAAATTTTTGAGGTTTTATCAAAAGTAATTTTTAATATTTAAACTGAAGAAGAAATCAAAAAATCAACGAATTTTTCAATATTTTTAAAAGCATAAAAAAATTTCCAAAATAATTATGTTTATAGCAAGCAAAATGTTTTTCAAATTTTTCTGCTATTCTGTGACAAAAATGTGACAAAATAGGTAAATCAAATATATTTTCAAAAATCACGAAAATGAAAGAAAGAAAAAGAAAATAATACGAAAAATTATACAAGTTTTTTTATTTCTTCAGAATAGGTTCTTCAGTTTGTTCAGAAAATGAATAAAAAAGTTAAGTGGGTTATTAAAAAGAAATCTACATCAAGAACTCATTCTGTCCTGAATTCTTTGAAATTCTTAAATATATGATAATAATAAACAAACCTGATAAACGTTATTCGGCGCCATATTCAAATTCTTCGTCTGCATCCTGGAACAAAAAATGTTCATTAAGTGTTGAATTTCTCTTTTTGTAGATTCAAAATAATTTTGAAAAACTATTAGAATTCGCTGACAATATAAATATTCCAAACGAGAGTAGCTGAAATCCAGAAAAATCTCAATTACGAAAGAATCAACTATATTTTTTACTACACTTTGAAAATTCTACAAATGTAAAAACACACAGCAATTAGGAGTTTTCATTTTTTCAAAATTTTTCATAATCTTCGAAATTCCGAAAAAATGTAAGTAGCTCATATTGCCGTTACAAAACGACATTGTTTATAATAGAAAATTCTCTATTTCAATTAAAATATACATTTTTACTTTGGAAAAAAATCCAATTTATTCAGTTTTACTTTACTCCAACCCTACCAAACTGAAAAAAAGTTTTCTTTGATTACTAAATTTTTTAGTAATTAACTACATTTTTAAACTTCTAAAATTCAAAGATCTAAAAACTTGAAATTCTTCGAAGAACATGCAAAAAATCCAAAAAAACTTAAAAATAATAAACACTAATTATAAGAGTACAGCAAAATTATATTTTTTTCATGGAACATCCTGTGTTTTGAGTCAAATGGAATTTCGGCTTTGCAATAAACCCCTATTTTTCTCGTTCCGCACTTTATTATCCCTCCTCACGACTTGTATCCAGCCTCTAAAAGGCACTTAATGTCGACCCAAAGTGATAGTTTCACTGGGCCCAATTCCTTTTCACCGAAATAAGAATTGGGCCCAATTTGTTGACGCGAATTCGGCTACCAAAAGTACCAAACACGGGGGAAATTCTCGGGGTTCGTGATTCTGCGTTATTACAAGCGGAGCGTTTCTCACGAGATGCCTTCCGCTCTAATTATACGTCTAGTCGCCTCGGGAAGAACCTAAGGCCTCATTGCTAAATACGCGCTGGCAAAAAATCTAATTTTTGCCTTCGAAAACAAAGTTCGAAGCAAGGAAACTTGCATTTTTCGAGCCCAGATAATTTGGATGTGACGTGCTTTTCGTTAAATGAATTCTCGATTTGGCCAAGTCCAGAGAAAATTATTGGTAGGTCATTTCATCTCAAATGATCCAGATTATTAAGGTAAAGTTTTTTTTTTTGGTTGCAAATTTTTTTACAGGGAATTTTATGTATTTGAATTAATGAAATTGTAACTATAAGAATTTTTAAATTGTTTATTCATAAATGTATAAATAAAAAAACGTTTTTATATAAAATTGATCATCACAATTATTAAAATTATAATCAAAATATTATAATTATTTTAAATTTTTTACGTTAAGTTTCATCCTAATGAAAAAAAGTCGAAGTTTAATTTTTTTTCTTATGTTCTTTTATTAGTAATTTATATAGAAAAATCAAAAAAATTTTAACATACATACGAATATTGTGCTCTTCGTGAAATGAATTCTCGATTTGGCAAAGTCCAGAAAAAATTGTACGATTAAACGAACTTACCTGTAAGTGAAGTTCAATCGTAATTATACGAATAAGCCTCGTTCGAAGAGATTATATATTTGTAGTACCATC
>JAPYZL010018012.1:0-27980 GCA_030522825.1 Platygaster orseoliae
TGAGTTTTGCAAAAAGTGGTAAAGGACTTTTCGACTCGAAATTGAAAAAGGAATTCAGGATTTTTTTTTATCGCGGACTTTGGGACACCCTGTATAATCTCAAACACAAAAATGTCATCAACTTACACACAATCCTGCAGCTTCTTCTTGATCGTGCTCAAGTCCATGGGTGTCTTGATAATTTTCTTGTAAGTCGGAAACTGTTTCGTATTGACTGGCAAAAGAAAAGGCCAGGCTTCGTCTTGCTGCTCCAATTGTTCTAGAATAATTTTGCATGGCGCCAATTCCCGCTGCTGCTTTTTCGTGAGTGTTTTGTTGTTCGGATCCTTCCTCGGCGATGCCGTTGGCGTCGGAGGTTCCGAAGAACTCACGTCATCGACGTGAGTGTTCGATGCTGTGGAAGGTGTAGGACTGTAAGACAGAAAAACAATATCGTTGATTTCATATCTGCTATCCGAAACGGAAAATTTCAGGAACCACGACAATACGGAAATTTTTTTCCTGCGATCGAATATACGAAATGCTTTTCTGGAAAAATTAAAAACTAAAAGAATTTCGGAAATTCGATTCCAGAAAAGTTTACCTCGGATTTTAGTAAATCCAGAAAATTTCGTTTGGTTATTAAAAAGAAATAAATATTTTCGGAATAGAAGAAGTTATAAACTCAATACTACAATTTTTTTTAAGTATAATAGCAACTGATTTTTTGATAATTTTTTTTTTTCTTGGAACGAAAATTGTAGTTTTGTCACGTTTAAATAATAGGATTAAAGTTTTTAGTTTTCTATGGTATTTTAGAATAGTATATTTCTTTACTAGTGTGGAAAAGTGGCCTTTTCCACACGGCGTTGAATAAAAAATTTTACCTAGCTGGCGGTTGCTCGGTATTTTCACTATCTCTCGCGCCCACGGATTTCGCGTGGCTCCTACGACTGCTGTTCCTCTTCTTTGGTTGCTTACTGTGGCAATTGGAACAGTACCATTTTCCTCTTGGCATCTAAACCAAAAATTTCACCCTTTTAAAGTTTTCCGAAAATCCCCACAATTTTACGAGGTAACATTCAATTTATTTTTCAAAAGATTAATTTTTACAGTCGAAAAAAATTATCTAGTATAAAGAGAAATTAAAAAATGTGCAATTCAATTCTTTATTTTTTCGAGATATATCAGTGCAAGATTCGAAGAAAATTTAAAAAATGGGTTCAATATTAAAAAAAGTGTGAATTTCATAGTTTAATTTTGAATCAGAATATTGTAAATTACAGTTTTTGGATGTTTTAATATATTTCTCATAATTTACCTTTGGCATCACAGGATTATGACAGTCAGTATGGTAGGCTCTTGGGCACAATTCGCACAAAACCAAATTCTTTCCAGTACGCTTGCCGCAAACCAAACAATTTCGTTCGCCTGTCGCTTTATTCATGCATTCATGACAGTACCTGATTTACAAAAACACGTGTATTATTGATACAGAAATCATTATAAATATCGAGCGACTTATATATTTCAAAACTTCATATTATTGATATTCACGTGAAAACTTTTTTTTTTTTAAGACAAAATTTCTTTTTCTACGTTCGTTATGATTTATAAATTTTTGTAACACAGATTTTTACATTAATAGCATTTTTTTACTTAATTATAGTAATTGAAATTTGATTCAAGTTATAGGAAAAATTATGTGTGTGTGTGTGCGTGTGTGTGTGCGCGCGCGCGTGTGTGTGTGTGGCGTGGACTGACAAAACCTACCTAACAGCACATTCCTTTAGGCTTACTTTCTAATCCTCTTAGTCCTAAAGATGCGCCTAATGGAATGTGCTGTTAGGTAGGTTTTTTCAGTCCACGCCACATATATATTATAAATATAATACTTAGATTAATTTAATTAAGTTATTGACAATTCATGACTTTGAAATGATTTTATAAGACTCAAACATTCTAACCTTTTTAACTTTCCAAAACTCAATAAATTTTTCCTTGCAACCAAGATGAATGATAAAACACTATTTTTTTTTTACTTACCAATCACCATCGGGAATGTTTTCCATTTTTGGACGGAAGCAATAAGTATGATAGCCGCGATCACAGCCATCACAAAGCAATAATTTATCTTCATTATCGCCACTGTGACAA
Organism: Platygaster orseoliae; assembly: GCA_030522825.1. Taxonomy (NCBI): domain Eukaryota; kingdom Metazoa; phylum Arthropoda; class Insecta; order Hymenoptera; family Platygastridae; genus Platygaster; species Platygaster orseoliae. The sequence continues at coordinate 2,137 of JAPYZL010018012.1, forward strand.
AATTGGCAGTTCTGAAACCAAAAACAAAATCGTGAGAAGATCCATTTCAGATCCTTTCAGAGAAGATCCATTTCACATTGGAATCACCACAGTAAAAGGATCTTCTATAAATGATGGCACGGTCCTAGGAATCTGTGACAGTTTATGTTTCTTAGATATGGTGTTGAGGAACCAAAAATATTTACGATAAAATGCAAAATATTTATTTATTTATGCTTGAAAAAACAGGGAAATATTTTTCTTTATTTTAAAATGTAAACAGATACATGTGACATGTCGAATAATTTCTCGGTAATTTTCAAACTGCAAATCAAAGAAAATAAAATCAATTAAAATAAATTAAAGAAAAATAAAATTAAGAATAAATGAAAATTGATTATATTTTTTATTAAAATTTTTATTATATTTCCAAATAATTAAATGGAAATTAAAGAAAAAGAAAATGGCGAAACATGCATAAGAAAAGAAGTAAATATTTTTCATGGTTAAAAATTGTTGATAATATTCGGGATTAAAAAAGAAAAACCTTAAAATATTTACGAAAAATCTAAAAAGTGCAAAATATTTTTGTTCCGCCAAAAACTGCCAAAATATTTATATAAATATCATTTATTTGAATAAATATTTTTGGTTGCCCTGGATATCAATAATTTTTGCTGTAAAATAATGTGCATGTAGAATATTTTTCATATAGTTACGTGACTCACAAAAATGGGTGGAAGGGGTAAAAAATTTTTGGAAATTGTGACATAAATTATGGTAGTTAAATAATGGAAAATAGATCCAAAAAGCATCAAATTTTATAAATTTTTAAAATCTCAAGCTTTTTTTACTCGATTCAATGATTCAAAAATTGACCAAAGTACAAAAATTGCAGGAAATTGAATATAAGTCGTAGAAATTATTAGAAATGAGCAATAATTTTTTTTTAACTGGGAAGAATTTCAATCATTTTAAAAAATGTAGAAGATTTTGCAACCCTGCGACAAACCATGCAACATTTGTTAATTACAGCGTATTTTCGTGCAACGTGCAGGCTTTATCGGAACTTTTAGTTTCCTAGATTTTCTAGTTTTTTCCTTTTATTACTATAAAAGCAAAATAAAATTTAACACAGAAAATCATGTGAAAAAGTATATTTAACAAAAAATAAAGGTTATCATAATTTCGCAAAAATAAATAAACTCACGAAATCACGAAAAAAAAAAATAAAAATAAAAAAAAAATGAAAATCACGAAAAAAAACCCAACAAAACACAACGACAAAATAACTCGACAAACACAACAACAACAAAAATGTAAAAACCGGCACACGAATACCCACAGAGATTTCGGGTGTTAGTAAAAGCCGGTTAGAATGGGTTTTTAGTTTCTTTGTTCGTGTAGCTGTTGATTGACTCACAGCCTTCATGATGCTCTTGTCCCAAGCGATGCTGGCTTCGAGCATGTAGAGGGCCATGGCGAGTTGCGCCGAGGTGTGAGCCCGCGCCGTTGCCTCGCGCCAGTTGTTCAATCCCCGAGGCGTCGTCTCTTCCGGTAGCCCAAGCGACGAGTTACCGTGATCCGGCGAGCTGGAATTCGCGTTCGCCGCAGCCGCCGCCGCCGCGGCTTGCTCCGCTTTCAAGGCCGCCAAATTCGTATCTCCCGTACTGTAAAAAACAAAAAACAAAAACAATTTAAAAAATACTTACAAGTTGGGTTTGAGAATGCTGATATCTTTGAATTGTCTACATTAAATAATTATTGTTTTTTTTTTTTGAAAATCCAAGTTCTCAACACATGACAAATATTTTGTTAAACATAAATTACTAGGGGTGTGCGGGTAGAGAATTTCAGAGGTCGGGATGTTTCGGGAAATTTTACATAGGGTCGGGATGGATCCCGAGTTATTCGGGAAATCCCGAAAATGTCGGGAAATCCTGAAGATGTCAGGAAATCTCGAAAAAACTTAAAATCTTTGAAAAGTTTGAAAAATTTGAGTAATAACGGGAATTTCAAGAATCCCGAAAATTTCGAGTATCTGGAGAATCTAGGAATTCCGAAAAATCGAGTAATTCTGATAACTCTTTAACTATCGAAATTTTGGGATTGTAGAGAAATCTCGAACATGTCAGGAAATCCCGAAAAATTCAAGAAACCCCGAAAAGTTCGGAAAATTTGAGCAATCACGAGAATATTTCCGAAAATTTCGAGAATCCTGAGAAGTTTGGGAATATAGAGAATTCAGGATTTCCGAAAAATCTAGTAATTCCGACATATCCTTAATTCTAGAAATTTCAGAATCTTAGAAAAATCCCGAAATTTCAAGAAATCCCGAAAAATTCGGTCATCTTTAAAAAATTTAAGAAATCCCGAAAAGTTTGAAGAATTGAAGCAATCACGAAAATTTCAAGAATCCAGAAAATTTCGAAAATCCTAAAAAATTTGGGAATCTAGAGAATTCAGAAATTTCAAAAAATCTAGTAATTCTGATAACTCTTCAACTACAGAAATTTTGGGATTGTAGAAAAATCTCGAATATGTTGGGAAATCCCTAGTAAATCATGTTCATAAAGTTTACAACGTTGACAAATCACACGAAAATTTTATTCAGAAATTTACCAGAAATAATGTGAAACCTTAAAAAAACGAATTCGACGAAACTCCTAACAAGGAAATTTTTTAAAATTCAAGAATACAAAAATTCTGAGACTTTTGATTCAAATTCTGAAATATGAAATTCCAAAGTTAAAATGCTGACTCAAATTCTGAAATTGGAATTCTGAATTCAAAAATTTTGATTCAAATTCTGAAATTTGAATTATAAATTCAAAAACTCGTATTCAAATTCTGAAATTTGAATTCTAGATTCAAAAATTCTGATTTGAATTCTAAATTCTAAAATTCACTGAAAAAAATTCATGAATTCACTGTGAAACTTCACTGAATTCTGAAAACTCTGATCCATATTCTTAAATTTGAATTCTGAATTCAAGAATTCACTGAATTCAGTGAAAAAATTCAAGAATTTTAAAATTCTGAAAATTCTGATTCCAATTCTGGAATTCGAATTCTAAATTCATAAATTCTGATTCAAATTCTGAAGTCTGAATTCTGAATTCAAAAATTTTGATTCACATTCTAAAATTTGAATTCTAAATTCAAAAACTTTTATTCAAATTCTGAAATTTGAATTCTAGATTCAAAAACTCTTATTTAAATTCTGAAATTTAAATTCTGAAATTTGAATTCTTAATTCAAAAATTCTGATTTGAATTCTAAATTCGAAAATTCACTGAAAAAAATTCAAGAATTCACTGAAAGAAAAAACAAATTGAAAGAATTCACTGTGAAACTTCACTGAATTCTGAAAATTCTGATCCATATTCTTAAATTTAAATTATGAATTCAAGAATTCACTGAATTCAGTGAAAAAATTCAAAAATTTTAAAATTCTGAAAATTCTGATTCAAATTCTGAAATTCGAATTCTTAATTCAGAAACTCTAATTCAAATTTTGAAGTTTGAATTCTGAATTCGAAAATTTTGATTCAAATTCTGAAATTTGAATTCTAAATTCAAACTCTTATTCAAATTCTGAAATTTAAATTCTTATTTCAAAAATTCTGAATTAAAATCTGAAATTTCAATTCTAGATTCGAAAATTCTGATTCAAATAATAAAATTGAAAGTTTACTGAAAAAATTTAAAAATTCACTGAAAGAAGAACAAATCGAAAGAATTCACTGTTGAATTTGACTGAATTCTGAAAATTCTGAATCATATTCCTAAATTTGAATTATGGATTCAAGAATTTACTGAATTCAGTGAAAAACATTCAAGAAATAAAAAATTCTGAGAATTATGATTCAAATTCTGAAATTTAAATTCTAAATTCAGAAATTCTGATTCAAATTCTAAAGTTTGAACTCTCAATTCAAGAATTCTGATTCAAATTTTAAATCAATAATTCAAATCTCAGAAAAAAAATTCTCGTGTGATTTTTCAACGTTGTAAACTTTGTCCACATAAAAATTCAAGAAACCCCGAAAAATTCCGAAAACTTGAGCAATTACGAGACTTTCAAGAATCCCAAAAATTTCGAGAATCCTGAGAAGTTTGGGAATCTAGAGAATTCAGAATTTCCGAAAAATTAAGTAATTTCGATAAATCCTTGACTCTAAAAAATTCGGGATTGTAGAGAAATCTTGAAATGTCGGAAAATCCCGAAAAATTCGGTAATCTTTAAAAAATTCAGGAAATCCCGAAAAGTTTGAAGAATCCGAGCCATCACGAAAATTTCGAGAATTCAGGAATACCGAACAATCTAGTAATTTACATAACTATTCAACTACAGAAATTTTCGGATTGTAAAGAAATCTCGAACATGTCGGGAAATCCTGAAAAATTTAAGAAACCCCGAAACGTTCGAAAAATTTAAGCAATCACGAGAGTTTGAAGAATTCCGAAAGTTTCGAGAATCCTGAGAAGTTCGGGAATCTAGAGAATTCAGGATTTCTGAAAAATCTAGTAATTTCGATAAATCCTTAACTCTATAAATTTCGGGATTGTAGAGAAATCTCGAAAACGTCGGGAAATCCCGAAAATGTCGGGAAAGAGCATTTCCTGTCCCAAAGCATCCCGAATTCGGGATTTCCGAAAAGTCGGGATCCCGCACACCACTACAATGCATTGTTTATCATACCTTAAAATCATTACATAATCTTCAAACTCCAACTTCCTGTCTAGGAAAAATTTCGAAAAATCCAAAAACCAACAAGAAACTCACCAAACACCCAAAGGCGGTTTCAAATATCGCCTCTCAATCGCGGCTTCCAGTGACAGCAGTCTCTGCCTCGCTTGTTCCACAGCGCTGATCTCCTCCATTTCGTGGAGCTTCTCCATTTCATCGGCCTCCTCGGTACCCGAGCGCGGCGGCAATTTCCATCCCTTGACCTGCATGCTAGCGTTGGCGACCTTGTCCTCGAGGGCCTCGACTTGTTCCAGGAGCTGAGCATCGACGCGTAACGCCACCTGCTCGTCCCACGAGCTCGGAGAATCCGGTCGTGGTATTGGCTGCTCGCCCTCGCATCCGTCCGAGAGATCGGTCGCGGCCATGTTACCAGGGTCCACGTGGATTTTCCCCGTCACCGCCAGGAACGACTCCATCGTGGCCCAGGTCGTGCGTTTCAGCTCCTTTTCGCGAACGCCGCGGGAGTGCAAATGCTCCAGGAGTTGTTGAAACGTTTCCACGTCGGTTACTCGCCACCAGCCGTATCTCCAGTCTGCGCGAAACATGAGATAATTAGTGGTGTGATGGATCCTGAACTTTCTGAATTCCCGGCATGTTCATAAATGTTGAAAATCATTTTATTTTAATTTTTGACTATTTTTTAATAAATTCACAATTTTTAATTAATTAAATTATCAAATTACATTTTTTTATTAAAATTTAATAAAAAATAAATTTAAAATAGTTTTTTAATTTTTATTTAAGATTAAATAAACGTTGAAAAATCACGCGAGAATTTATTTCTAAGATTTACTATCAATAATTTGAAACCTCAGAATAGCGAATTCTGCGAAGCCCCTAAAAATTGTCGACAAGAATAATTCATAAAATCATCAACGATGAAATTCGTCGTTTTAAAAAAAGGTCGAAATTTTAAGATTCTTGTAATAAAAATTTTTCTTACAAAATTTTGTTTCCTGTAGATATGTTTATAAAAAATTTTTCTTTTAAAAATTCCAGTTCATAAAAAATGTACGAGGTTTAAATATTTTCTTAAAAAAAAATTGAATTTTCATATGAAAGTGTCAGTGGTGTTTATGAAAAAATTTTTATTATTAGAATTTTTTATGGTCGACCTTATCGGAAATAGACTTCTTATAAAAAAGTCACTAATGTTTAAACATGTTTAAAATATTTCTTGTTTGAGGATTCGTCAAATTTGTTTTTTCAAGGTTATAAATTATTTTTGGTAAATCTCAGAAAAAAATTTTCGTGTGATTTGTCAACCTTGTAAACTTTATGAACTTTCAATCATGTTCATAAAGTTTATAACGTAGAAAAATCACGTGAGAATTTTTTTATGAGATTTATTATCAATTACTGAAAACCTCAAAATCGCGAATTGAGCGAAGCCCTTAAAAATCATCGACAAAAAAATTCATTAATTCATCGATGATGAAATTTGTCGTTTTTAAAAAAGGTCGAACTTTTAAGATTCTTGTAATAAACATTTTCCTTACAAAATTTTATTTCCTGTAGTTATGTTTATGAAAAATTTTGCTCATAAAAATCCAGTTCATAATAAATGTACGAGATTTAAAGATTTTCTTAAAAAAACTCTGAAATATCTTATAAAAGTGTCACTGGTGTTTATAAAAATTTTTTTTCTTATTTGAATTTTTTAAAGTCGATCTTATACGAAATAGAATTCTTATAAAAAATTTCTAGTTGTTATAAGAATTTTGCCATTTCTTATAAGAATCAAAATCACTAGTGTATAAACATGTTTAGACAATTCCTTGTTAGGGACTCCGTGGAAGTTTTTTTTTTTCAATGTTTTAAATTATTTTTTGTTGATCCCAGAAAAAAAATTTTTGTGTAATTTGTCAACGTTGTGAACTTTATGAACATACGTTTCTCAACTCCTACAAAACATAAAAACATTGAATAGTTTTGACATATTCTAACTTATTCAAGACCTCATATTACAGCAGAATTTCTGATTTTTTTAAATCACCTAATTTTTCAAATTTTTTTTTTGGACTCCGAAATTTTGAGTTTTTTGAATGCTTCAAAATTTTTTGAATTTTTCCAAATCTTGGACTTCCATTAAATTTTCGAAATTTTTGGAATATCAGATTAAGATTCTTGGGGATTCCTGATCTTTTTTGGATTCCCAAATTTTTCGGGATTTCAAAAGTTTTTGATATTTCTGAACTTTTTGGAATTCCTGGACTTTTCATGATACCCAAACGTTTCGGGATTCTCGAACTTTTCGAAATTCCTGATTTTTTAGGGATTTCCGAACTTATCGAGATTTTAAGATTTTTTAAAATATTGTTAAATAATTTTTTTCATAATATCATTATGATTATCAATTAATAATGTGTATATAATAATAATAAATAATATTATAATATATTCTTTTTAGAAAGATTTTAAGATTCTTGGTGATTCCCGGCCTTTTTTGAATTCTTAAATTTTTCGAGATTTTAAAACTTTTTGAGATTCCTGAAATTTTAGGGATTTTAAGACTTTTCAATATTATTATATAACATTTTTAATAATAATATTTATTTAATAATATTGCATCATAGTATAGGTAATATATTTAAATGATATTACAATATGTTCTTTTTTAAAAAGATTTTAAAATTTTTATGGACTCTCGATCTTTTTTGGATTCCCAAAGTTTTCGGGATTTCAAAACTTTTTGAGATTCCCGAACGTTTCAGAATTTCTAAGCTTTTAGATATTTCAAGATTCAAGGAATACAGAAAAATTCAAGGAACACATAAAATACTTATAATTACGTAGACCGAATTATTCACGAAATCGATGAAATTATCGAAAATCTGTCGATATTTGCATTTTAGAGCATTCAATTTCGAAAATTGATGTATATATAAATATGATAAAATACCATAAATCTAAGAAAATACAATGAAATCCTTTTGGTTTTCGTAAATACTGAAAAAATGCGAAAAATACTAGAAATCTTCATATTTAGAAAACTTTCTTAACAATATTATTTCGCGAAAAATAGACAAAGATAATAACAACAAAAATACAGAAAAGTAACAATACGAAATCAAAAAATCAGTAAAATTCAAATCAAGTCAAGAATTTATATTTTTCATAACTCTAAATAACAATTATTCTGACTTCAGAAGAATTTGGAATAAATAATAAACGATAAAAAATCTTATAAACACTGAAAAAAAATTCAAGGAATACATAAAATACTTAAAATTAACGTAGACCGAATTATCCACGAAATCGATGGAATTATCAAAAATGTATAGATATTTATATTTTAGAGCATTCAATTTTGAAAATTGATATATATAAAATCTACGAAAATACTATAAATCTAAAAAAATATTGTTAAATCCTTTTGATTTTCGTAAATACTGAAAACATGCGAGAAATACGAGAAATTTTTATATGAAGAAAATTTTCTTAAAAATATTATTTCACGAAAAATAGACGAAAATTATAATAAAACAAAAGCAGAAAAATAATGCTACTAAATCAAAAAATCAGTGAAATTCAAATTAAGTCGAGAATTTTTTTTCTAACTCAAAATAACAATTATTCTGTTTTCAGAAAAATTTTGAATAAATTATAAAATCCTTTTCATTCTTGTAAATACTGAAAAATGCGAGGAATACTAAAAATCTTTACTTGAAGAAAATTTTCTTTACAATATTATTTCACGAAAAATAAACGGAAATAATGATAAAAAAAATGCAGTAGATTAACACTGCTAAATCAAAAAATTAGTAAAATTCAAATCGAGCCTAGAATTTTAATTTTTTATAATTCAAAATAACAATTATTCTGTTTTCAGAAAAATTTTGAAAAAATTATAAACGATTAAAAATCTTATAAATACTGAGAAATTAAAAAAAATTCAAACAATACATAAAATACTTAAAATTAACTTGGACCGAATTTTCCACGAAATCGATGAAATCATCGAAAATCTATCGATATTTAGATGTTAGAGCATTCAATTTTGAAAATTGATATGCATATTTAAAAATCTACGAAAGTACTATAAATCTAGAAAAATACTATGATATCCTTTTGATTTTTGTAAATACTGACAAAATGCGAGAAATACTAGAAATCTTTATATGAAGAAAATTTTCTTAACAATACTATTTCACGAAAAATAGACGATCTTTTTCAAAAAGATTTTAAGATTCTTGGGAATTCCCAATCTTTTTTGGATTCCCAAATTTTTCGGGATTACAAAACTTTTTGGGGGTCCCGAACGTTTCGGGATTCTTGAACTTTTCGTAATTCCTGAGCTTATAGGTATTTTAAGATTTTTTTTAATACTAATAAATAATATTTCTAACAATAATATTCTGAATATTAATTTTAAATAATAATTTTGAATAATAATATAATTTTATTAAATAATATTATAATAAATCCTTTTTGAAGATTTTCAGATTCTTGGGGATCCCCGATCTTTTTTGAATTCCCAAATTTTTCGGAATTAAAAAGTTTTTGAGATTCCCCAACTTTTCGGAATTTCTGGACTTTTCGGGATTCCCAAACGTTTCGGAATTTCTGAATTTTTGGAGATTTTAAGATTCTTTTCAATATTATTTTATAAAATTTTTAATTATTATATTTTGAATGATAATATTGTATAATAACATAATATTATTAAATGATGTTACAATATATTCTTTTTTGAAAAGATTTAAAGATTTTTGGGGATTCCCGATCTTTTTTGGATTCTCAAATTTTTCTGGGTTTCAAAACGTTTTGAGATTCGCGAACTTTTTGGGATTCCTGGACTTTTCGGGATTTTGAGATTCTTTGTAATATTATCAAATAATATTTAATAATAATAACCTTTTGATTATGAATTTTTATTATTATCATAATATTTATAAATAGTATTAGAATATATACCTTTTTGAGAAGATTTTAAGATTCTTGGAGATCCCCGATCTTTTTTGGATTCCCAAATTTTTCGTATTTTAAAACTTTTTGTGATTTCCGAACTTTTTTTAATTCCTGGACTTTTCGGGATTCCCGTTTCGGGATTGTAAAATTCTTTTCAATATTATCAAATAATATTTTTATTATTAATTTTGAATATAAATGTAATATTTTCAAATTATTTTATAATATATTCTTTTTTAAGAAGATTTTAAGATTCTTGGGAATTCCCGACCTTTTTTGGATTCAACAATTTTTCGGGAATTTAAAAACTTTTTGAGATTCCCGAATTTTTCGGGATTCCTAGACTTTTCGGGATTCTTAAACTTTTCGGGATTCCGTCCCCAACGAATAAAAATTTCCCATCCCGCCCTGACTTTCAAAAATCTCTATCCCGCACACCCCTAGACTCAATAATTCATATAAACGACTCCAACCTAATGATAAAAACTTTGATATTCACCTTTCGGTACCGGCTTAGGTTCCCCAGGAGGCGGTAGACCATGCACCTTCAAAAATTCCAACTGAGCCGCCTCGTCGTGTGTCAAAACCAATGGAGCAGGACTGTCGCACCTATCGTAACTCGGACTAGCTGGGGGTGGAAACACCGGGATTTTCAGTTCCGTTGGCTCGGCGATCCCGAAAATTTGCCTCGTACAGGTACCCGGAGTGTCGCACGTTTCTCTCGGAAGGATCGAGAACCAGTTCGACTCCAAGCTGTTCTGGATGTCTGTAAAAATGTTCAAAATGTAAAAACTCCTCTGCCATCCTCTGCTTTAGTTTATAAACTCACCATTCGTTTCCTTGCCATTATGCAAATGCGCCAAATGATTGAATTTCTCCCCATTCGGCAACGACTCGGCGATTTTTTCCTCAACCTTGCTCGGCGTCTTGCACACCTCCTCAACCGCGTCCTGAGCCTCTTTTTTGTTTTCACTCTTCACCTCGACCTTGCATTCTTGCTTAATCTCTTCCATTTTCACCTCGGGATGATCAACCTCCATTTTCTCCGACTTCTCGTTGACGCAATTACGCACTGTTTCTTTCTTGCAATTCGCGTCCTCGTTCTCGTCCAATGGCTTCAATTCCTCGCCGTCCTTGCGCAAGCTGTTCGTTTTTTTCTCGTCCTTGACTTCGTTCGGCGCCTCGTTTTCCCGATTTTCCGTGTCCTCCTTCACGATTTCCTCCATTTTCACTTCCGGCTTCTCCTCTTGAAGCGCGTCCTTGTAAATTTCGTCCAATTCCGCTTGCAGTTGTAGAATCTCGGGTTCGGCGCTTTCCATGGCCTCGACGAAAATCCCACCGGCGCAGGGAAGTTCCCAGTAGCGACGCCAGTGACGGTCTTGGCCGAACACGTGGGCACGCAATTGCTTCGACGAGCTGTTCAACTTTTGCAACTGCTCTTCGGATTGTTTCAGGAGCTTGTCGAGCTTTTTGCCGAGTTCTTCGCCGGACAGGTTCTTGTCTTCCTCCTGGAATTGGCAATATTTTTGGACTTCTTCGTGGGTGCCAACAATATTCGCTTTGAGGTGCTTTTTTTCAAATGACATTCAAGAATTAGAGCACAAAGAACTTGGAGATATATTCATCGTCTAGGATGATAAATAGGGGCGTAGGCAGAAAAAATATTCGGGAGTGTTTTTCGAAAAAATGTATTATATATATTTGCTTCAGGATTTTATGATTTTTAATTCTACAAGATGTGGTCACGAGAATACAATTTTCCAATTTTTTTGGAGTCAGAGTTGTATATTTTTTTTATGTTTATATTAAATGTAATGGAATTAAATTTTTATGATTTTCAATTAGCTGAGTTAAGAAATTTTTTTTCTCATACTTTTAGCGTTTTTTCACAACCTGACGGATTTTAAGATTTTATTTTGGATTTTTATACATCAACTTTTAAAAGATCTTTGAGAAAATCATAGTACACAGATTTCAAATATTTAATGCTGTAGTATTGAAAATTTAAAGTTGGCTTGATTATTTATTAACTTTTATTTTATTGCTTTAAAAATGTTTCTCTATACATTGTATACAGTCAAACATTCATTCCAAAAAAAAATTCTTCTGAAGTCAGAATAACTGTTATTTTGAGTTATACAAAATAAAAATTCTTGACTCACTTTGAATTTTACTAATTTTTTGATTTCGTAAAATAATATTGTTAAGAAAATTTTCTTCATATAAAGATTTCTAGTGTTTCTTGCATTTTTTCAGTATTTACGAAAATCAAAAGGATATCATAGTATTTTCCTAGATTCATAGTATTTTCGTAGATTTTTATATATATCAGTTTTCAAAATTGAATGCTCTAAAATATAAATATCGATAGATTTTTGATAATTTCATCGATTTCGTGGATAATTCGGTCTACGTTAATTTTAAGCGTTCTATGTATTACTTGAATTTCTTTATTTTTTCAGTATTAATTGAATTTCTTTATTTTTTCAGTATTAATAAAATTTTTTATCGTTTATTATTTATTCAAAACTCTTCTGAAGTCAGAATAATTGTTATTTTGAGTTATAAAAAATAAAAATTCATGACTTGATTGGAATTTTACTAATTTTTTGATTAAGTAGTGTTATTTTTCTACATTTTTTTTATCATTTTCGTTTACTTTTCGTGAAATAATATTGTTAAGAAAATTTTCTTCGTATCAAGATTTTTAGTATTTCTCGCATTTTTCAGTATTTACGAAAATCAGAAGGATTTTATACTATTTTCATACATTTATATACACATCAATTTTTGAAATTGAATACTCGAAAATGGGAATATCGATAAATTTTTGATAATTTCATAGATTTCGTGGATAACTTGGTCTACGTTAATTTCAAGTATTTTATGTATTCCTTGAAATTTTTTATTTTTTCAGTATTTATAACATTTTTTATCGTCTCTAATTTATTCGAAATTCTTCTGAAGTCAGAATAACTGTTATTTTGAGTTATAAAAAAGAAAAATTCTCGACTTGATTTGAATTTTACTGATTTTTTGATGAAGTAGTGTTATTTTTCCTCATTTTTTTATTATTATCATTTTTTTTTATTTTTTGTGAAATAACATTGTTAAAAAAATTTTCTTTTTATACAGATTTCTAGTATTTCTCGCATGTTTTCAGTATTTACGAAAATTTAAACAATATTTTCAAAACTTCCGTATATCAAGCTTAAAAATGGCTCAAACGATATTAATAAGTTTTATATCATTTTAAAGAGGATAAAATTCTCTAGTGTCTGACGAAGTTGAAAATTGTAGAAAAAAAATATTTATGTCTTTTGTAAAAAAAAATTTTCTTAATCGAATTTTTTAGAAAAAGTGTAGCAATCCTTAAAAAAAAAAAATTAAAAAACAATAGGTATGTCAGTCTCTGGAGGACGTAATAGCTGAGAAAAAATGCTTATTACTTTTTTTTGTTGAATTGAATCTGCAAACTGTAGAACGCACGCAAAATGCCCTCTCCAAAACGGCATAGTCAACTTTGAGCTCTCAGATCTCAACACGAAGGATCACCTTCGACAAACGACTTACTTTTTATTTTTGAGTACATCTTGAAATACAATTACTTCAAATTTCATGTTCCTGCGAGCAATACTTTATTTTTAATCCACGTGTAAAGTTGGGTCGTGAAAAATGTTGTCTACATGTATAGGTCCCCTTAAATGATCGTCATTTTGTAACTACCATTTTCAATTTTATAACTTTGATATTGAAATTGTGTTTAGCAACACTCAATACTTTGAATTAAACATGAAACACATGAAAGATCTAAATTAGTCCGACAAAAAAATTTATATACTAAATAGTTAACATCAGCATTAAGTAGCCACCCTGTTCTATATATTTATAAATAACTTTTTTTTTTATTACGGTCGTAGTAGAATAGTGCAGAATTGAGCTTTTCCATCACATAATGATAACAAAAATCAACCCGGACAACTTCTATCTGAGAAAAATTTCCAATCCAAAACTGACGGTGAAATTGTACAGTTTACCGAGAATCACCCAAAAATCGATAGATTTTCGATAATTTCATATATTTCCTGGATAATTCGGTCTACGTTAATTGTAAGTATTTCATGTAGTCCTTGAATTTTTTCAGTATTTATAAGATTTTTTATCGTTTATAATTTATTCAAAATTCTTCAGTGGTCAGAATAATTGTTATTTTAAGTTAGAAACAATAAAAATTCTTGATTTGATTTGAATTTTACTGATTTTACGATTAAGTATTGTTATTTTTCTGTTTTTTTTTTTATTATCACTTTCGTTTATTTTTCGTGAAATAATATTGTTAAGAAAATTTTCTTCACATAAAGATTTCTAGCATTTCTCGCATTTTTTCAGTATTCACGAAAATCAAAAGATTTTATAGTTTTTTTCTAGATTTATATATACATCATTATTCAAAATTGAATGCTCCAAAATGCAAATATCGATAGATTTTCGATAGTTTCATAAATTTCGTGGATCATTCAGTGCACGTTAATTTTAAGTATTTTATGTCTCCCTTGAATTTTTTTCTTTTTTCAGTATTTATAAGATTTTTTATCGTTTTTTAGTATTTTTATACATTGATGCCATTTGTGCAGATTTTTCAAAAGCGCGATTCTTTCATAGAATTCAATAACTTTTAGTATTTTTCAGAAATTTTATGACCCAAATGTCCCAAATGATTTTCTGGTATTTTCATAAATTCCTGTCTGAATTTTTAAGAACTTCATTTCCAAATTTCAAAGTTTTCAGATTCTTAGAATTTTCTTCATTTTTTTTTTATCAAACATGATTAAAAAAAAACTAATCCCACATTTTCTCATAGGAAATGTTTAGTTCTTTACTGTACTATAATTTAGTTTCAGAAAAAGCTCCTTTCAAGTTAGAATAATTATTTTAAATTAAAAAAACTAAAAATTCTGAACTTAATTTGAATTTCACTCATTTTATGATGTAGTATTTATATTTTTATATCATCATCCCTTTTCTACATTTTTCGTGAAATCATAATAAATTAACCTCGAATTTCGGAAGGAGTTTGAACCCCCAAAATCCTCTCTCTGCCTATGCGCCTGATGACAAAAACCGAAAGATTCTGAAATCTGAGCTTCAACCTTCAAATGTTTGTATTCTCGAATACTGAACATGAAAAGATATGTAGCACGAAGGAAATCAATGAAGTTTTTTTGAAAAACAAAAAAGGAAAAAACTTACCTCTTCTGGTTGCGTGCCCTCGCTTTCATTTTCTGACATATCCTCGACTTCGTCTTCGTGATGAATCTCGTCAGGCGTGGACGTCGGCGTTGTTTCAACTACAGCGTTCGTTGTTGCGTTATTTTCCTCGTCGACTTCTTTTTTTTCTATTGTTATCGTGTCACCAGTTTTGTTGACGATCACACCGACAGCTTCCATTCGCACTTTTCGACTGTGCAATTGTTTAAGCCTGAAAACACATGCAACATCGAATCAGCAACTTTCGATTCGATCGTTTCTTTTTCTCAATGTTTGGGAAGTTGAAATTTTTGTATTGAAGCCTGAGAAACACCTAACCTAACTTAACTTAATTCAACTTTATGCAACTTTACAATTTTATACAACTTTATAATTTTATGCAACTCTATGCAACATAATTCAACTTTATGCTACCTTATGCAACTTTACAACTTTATGCAACTTAATTCAACTTTATGCAACTTTACAACTTTATGTAACTTTGTGCAACTTAATTCAACTTTATGCCACTTTATGCAACTTAATTCAACTTTATGCAATTTTACAACTTTATGCAACTTTATTCAATTTAATTTAATTTTAATATGGTACTTGAGAACCTTCTTTTTTTAATATTGAAACTTTAAGAATGTATCTACTGAAATAAGAAACAGCAAATGAAGAAACATATACATGTGCACATTGAAAAAACACTTACTTTCGTATCTTGGTGTCCAACACGAACCTCTCCTTCTTCAACTGTGCCACGGTTTCCAAGCTCCCCTCGATTTGTTTGATCACAGCCTTGTTCTGCAACAGCTCGTTGCAAAGAAACGCCAGCATCTGTGCCTTGTGCGTAGGGTTAAGCGCCAGGAATGGCTTGTCCCTCAGGCGCTCTGACATTTTCCACGTTTCGTTGTTGTGCAGGTGCTCGTAAAATTGGGCGTTCTTGCCAGAGCAAGTGCTCGCGTAATCACCGCCATTTTGGTGATGATCAGCGAATTTTTTGTCCCTCTCGCGTTCGAGGCAAACGCCGGTTAGTGCCTTGACCTCGCCCGTTGCGTTCGCGTAAAGGTAAATCCTGAGGACCTCACTGATGTTGGCGTGAGTGATGTCGGCTTGTCGTAAACTCTGACCGAGACCCGTAGTGTGTCTCGCCGGTTGCGGTATTCCAGGGTCCTCGATCGCGCAGACCAAAAGATGCGTCATCACCGATAAAAGCTCTTCCTCAGCCTCTTCGTCGTTCAAAAGCGCCATCTGGAGGCTCTTCAGACTCGGCAGCGAGTCCATGTCTGCGCGAAAAATTCACACATTTTCGTCAGACGAACGAATTCGTTTTTTCCGTTGCTGACCATTTTCCCGAATCCGTTTTCCCGAAAGGTCTTTTTTTCGAACGGCAATTTTCCGGTCATTCGGAAAATATTGTAATAAAAATATTTATAATGTATCTATAATAAAATTATAAAATATCTATAATTTTAATAAAAATATTTTATTAAAATAAAAGTGAAATTCCAACCGAATTCGGAAAATAATACTTTCGGGAAAATTTTCAATCGGGGAAAAATACTTTCGGGAAAATGGTCATTCGGGAAAATGACCGTTCGGGAACTTGGATTCTGGAAAATAACCGGGAATCCATTCATTCTCATCGTACGTGTACTTGTAAATAAACTTTGATTTTAATGGATTTCCATCTATGTACACATTAATGTTTAATAATAATAATTATCATTAATGTTTGCATAAAGATTAGTGAAAAGTATCGATAAATTGTGATTTTTTCAGAAATAGAGGGATAAATTTATTGTAAACTTGGAAAACAAGAAAAAAAAAGGAAATTTCTATTTGGGTTCAGTAACAGATAGTAAATTCTAAATTTTGGTTAAAATACAGAATTGAAACGAAAACACTGAATTTCCAGGAGGAAGGAAGATAAAACTGATTTGCGAAATTTCAAAAGATGATAGTATTGATTTGTTATATAAATATAAAATTTTTTGTCATTTCAAAATTAATAAAAAAGATTTTGTTTTGAAAAATTGTGAAGATGAAATATTCAAGATCACTGTACACGAAGAGAAAAAGGTAGAAGTTTTGGAAGAAAAAATGAATCTGGATGAATTATTGCAAGGCGAAGAAGTTTTGAAAGAATAAATAAATAAACATTAAGTGTATATAAGAAAGTTTTACAGATAATTTATTTAAAGGTAATAAAAAGTAAAAGAAAAGTAAAGTATATAGAAAGTTAACTTAAGGTATAGGAGGTTAAGTATTAGATGTATTTTTTTAAAGTTAAACAAATTAGATAAATTATAAAGTAAGATAATTGAAAATTTTTTTTTAATTTAGATAAAAACCAGCTAATAAGTAGGATATACATATTTCATCTACAGGGTGTACCAAAATCCCCGTACCAAAAAAAAATTCAATATTCCTTTTCGAATTTCAAGTCAAAAAGTCCGTTGTCACTTTTTACAAAACTCTAAATCAAAAAATTTATTCAAGTTTGAAATTCAAACAATAAACGCGCTCTTACGAGGAGTAAAGATAAAAAACACGTACCAAAATTTACCTAAATTTGCTTCATATTTTTCCGAGTTGAAAAGTCCTTTACCACTTTTCGCAAAACTCAAAATCAAAAAAGATATTCGAATTAGAAGTTTTAACCAATCAGATTTCTCAGATTTCAAACTCGAATACCTTTTTTCATTTTGAGTTTTGTGAAAAGTGGCAAAGGACTTTCCGAATCAAAAAATATGAAGAAAATTTAGTTAGAGTTTGGTTGGTGTTTTCTATCCCCATTTGTCTAGAAAGCGTATTTATTGTTTAAATTTCAAACTTGAATAACTTTTTTGATTTTGAGTTTCGTAAAAAGTAGTAAAGGACTTTTCGATTCGAAATTGAAAAAGAAATATTGGATTTCTTTTTGGTACGGGAATTTTTGTACACCCTGTATAATATAAATAACATTAGATAACTTTTTTTGATATTTGCATAATAAAACTAACAGTTAACATTATTTTTACAATGTTTATTGTTATTGCAATATTTTCATAATGGGAATTAGGGGGAAATAATTAAAATCGACAGAAAATAACGGGAAATAAAAGGAATGGATTTTTGTTGTTTCAATTTTAGAATGTTTATATTGTTTATGTAATATTGTTATAATGAGAATTGACGGGAAATAACGGAAATTGACGGGAATTAATGTTTGTTATTTTAATTTTATAATGTTTATTTTGTTTTTTTTAACATTTAAATTTAAACATTTTGTGAATTGATGTTTGTTATTTTAATTCCATAATATTTATTTTGTTTTTTTTTAACATTGAAATTTTAAACATTTTTTAAAAAATATTTTTAAACATTTTTTAAAAAATATTTTTAAACATTTTTAAAAAAATATTTTTAAACATTTTTAAAAAAATATTTTTAAACATTTTTTTTATGTTTGCATAATAAAACTAACAGTTAACATTATTTTAATGAAAATCGACAGCAAACAACGGGAAATAAAAGGAATAGATGTTTGCTATTTTAATTTTAGAATGTTTATATTGTTTATGTAATATTGTTATAATGAGAATTGACGGGAAATAACGGAAATTGACGGGAAATAACGGAAATCGACGGAAATTGATGTTTGTTATTTTAATTTTATAATGTTTATTTTGTTTTTTTTAAACATTTAAATTCAAACATTTTGTGAATTGATGTTTGTTGTTTTGATTTCATAATGTTTATTTTGTTTTTTTAAACATTTAAATTTTTAACATGTTTTTAAAAATATTATCAAACATTATTTTCATGTTTGCATAATAAAACTAACAGTTAACATTATTTTTATAATGTTTATTGTTTATGCAATATTTTCATAATGGGAATTAAGGGGAAATAAATATATATAAATTTTAATAATTTTAAAATTTTATAAATAAATAATAATAATAGAATAAAATTTTTTAAATTTTGGGAATTGATGTTTGTTATTTTCATTTTATAATGTTTATTTTGTTTTTTTTTTAACATTTTAATTTTAAACATTTTTTTAAAACATTTTTGAACATTTTTTTTGTTTGCATAATAAAACAAACAGTTAACATTATTTTTACTTACACATTGTTTATTGTTTATGTAATATTTTCATAATGGGAATTAAGGGGAAATAACGAAAATCGACAGCAAATGACGGGAAATAAAAGGAATGGATGTTTGTTGTTTTAATTTTAGAATGTTTATATTGTTTACAAAATATTGTTATAATGAGAATTGACGGGAAATAACGGAAATTGATGTTTGTTATTTTAATTTTATAATGTTTTTTTTGTTTGTGTAATATTGTTAAAATGAGAATTGACGGGAAATGACGGAAATTTATGTTTGTTATTCTTATTTTATAATGTTTATATTGTTTATGCAATATTGTTAGAATGAGAATTGACACGAAATAACGGGAATTGATGGGAAATCACGGAAATTTGTGTTTGTTATTCTTATTTTATAATGTTTATATTGTTTATGTAATATTGTTATAATGAGAATTGACGGGAAATAACGGAAATTGACAGGAATCGATGTTTGTTATTTTAATTTTATAATGTTTATTTTGTTGATGTAATATTGTTATAATTATAATTGACGGGAAATAACGGGAATTTATGGGAGATCACGGAAATTGACGGGAAATGACTGGAATTGACCGGAAATAAAGGAAATTGATGGGAAATATGGGAAATTCACGGCAATTGACGGGAAAATAATGGGAATCTAAGGAAGTTGCTGACACGAAGAGTTCTTTTTATTACATATAAAATATAAAATAAATAATTACCGAAACCAAGCGTCTCCCCGAAGTTGTGCAAGAACTCGAAAACCATAATGAGATCGGAGAACGCGTGCCCTGACAATTTGAGTCCGGGTATTCTCTTGATTTTCGGTAGTGCTTTGTGATCTGCGAATAAAAGAAAAAAAAAAGAAAATGTTTTTAATCACTGCGCAACTCGACAGTCATTTGCGCACAAAAGGGTCGCTGACCTGTTAACTCCATGTCTTCCACGGGCTTCCGAATTTGCTCGACCAACTCCATTTCGACTCTCCTTTGTTCGGCGCGTTTTTCTTTCGACGCTATTTTCTCGGCCTTCGCCTCGAGACGCTTCTTCTCGCGCTCCTCCATTTTCCGGCGATTTTCCAGCGCCCGAATCAACGTCATGTGTTGTCGCCTTCGTTCTCTCTCCTGCGCCACGAAATTAATTAGACACTTTTTTACCGCGCTCCTTTATATAACGACCAACTTTTTCGTTCTTTCTTTTTTTCCGTCAATTAAAAAAGCTGCACTGTGCGAAGAACGGGGAATGCTCGGCGTACGAGAGATAAGAGTACCACTGAATAACGGAATTATGTCGTTTTCGTAACTTTTGAAGCCATTATATAAAAAAAATTGCACAGGAAATATAATTAATTTCACATTGTTTTCCTTAACTAAACTTGACTGCAAATTATGTATCAGACGCCGAATATTCCGCGGTTAATTCAAACAAATAAGCATTCGTGTGGTCGTGAGTTGTTATTGACGAAAAAATTAATGGCTAAAGCAGGATTACGAAGCGCATGATAAGCCCCATGTATTTTGTACATGATGAAGCATGAAACGACATTTGTTGGAACAGTGCAATGCTTCTGCGTTAAAATATAACAAATGAAAATGGTGAAGCGATAAATGATAAATGAAAGTAAAGTGAATGTAAAATTTTTCATAAAAATGATATGATTTCATGATAGTTGTCGATGAAATAAAAAGGTCGTGTTTCAAGAATGTTTTGTAAGTAAAATTATTCGTATTAAACCAAAAATAACAAGTTATTTTATTGAATACCACGAAAAATATCGCAGTAATATATTATTATGCTTGCAAATTTATTATTGTCACTATCATGAAACTGTTGAAATTCGGATCTTTTTTTTATCCTACAATAAAATGTGAAAAAATTTGGAAATAGTTCTTTTTGAAAGCGTAAAAGTAACGCAGCTGGTATATAAATTACTATAAAAATTGTTTTGATTTGGTATGAATAAATCGAAAAAATTTTGTTGCGAAATTTTTCACGATTCTTCGAAGACCTGTTTTACGCGATTCACCGAGAAAATTTCTTTTGTGCAAGTATACGGAAATTTCGTTCAGAAAGTAGGGAGAATATTAAGCACAAAAACTCCGTGCATATCTCTAACAATTTTGCATTTGCTAAAAAGAACACCGAAATTTGAAAAACCTTGTTAAATGAATTTCGAAAACTTCACTTGTAAAAAAAAATATACTAATTAAATAATTTCATATGCGGTTTCACCCCCTTTTTTTTGTAAAGAGTAGATTATTGAAATTTTTTTTTTTTTTAATATACTTTCATGTACTATTCATAATATCATTTTTTGCAATCAAATATTGAAAATCAAATTTGTAATCTGCAATTTACGTACAAAAATTTATGTATTTTACTTTCAAAATCTGTTTTGAATTTAAGAAGTAATGAAAAAAAGAAAAGAAGGAAAAAATCATGATCTCAAAATCTGCAAAAGAAAGAACGAATTTTTTTTTTTAATTTTTTGTTTATGATAGAAAAAAAAAGATTTTGAAGTTTCTGGCAATTCATTTTTGAATAAGACCAAGTGAAAAAATTCTTTTCTTTTTTCATGTTACCTGTCATTGAGTGTTGAAAATTGATATAAATTATTTATTTCAGATTAGAAAAATTACAAGGAGCTGCACAATAACTTATTTTATAAATAAAACATCAAATTCTATGGAAAAATAATATTTTTTTAGAATTTAATTTAATTCATTTCCAATTTTTTAAATTTAAATTTAATTACACTTTTTTTTTTAATTGTAATTTTGTGAGTTCAAAAATCATCGACTCAATTTCACATTTTGAGAGGTTTCAAAAATACGTAAATTTTTTTTTGGCGAAAGTAATTGATAAAACTCCATATTCAAATGAAAAAAAAAATAAAATTTCAGTATATTCTAAAAAAAAGGACAAATGGTGGTTAAAATGTTGATTTAAATCTAGTGATTCTAAGAATAGTGAATTTCAGAAAACGTTATAGCTCTTAAAAATTCGGAAAATTAAATTACGTGAAATTCAGAATTTTTATGGAGATGGAGACTATCCAAAATTTTTTGATATCTAATGAGAATGTTCAAATTTCATAATATATTTCAATTATCATATGCAATATTAAAAACTTTTTTCGATCTCAATCTGTTTTTTACTGAAAAATGAATTTTGAAAATGAAGTATGCAAATTTTAGAACTCACTTTATGGAAATTTTTTTACTCGAAAAAATTTAAACAGAAATTCGACGAATCAATAAAATAACAAACTTTCTTTGATTAATCGAACGTAAAAAGATAGTGAAGTTTTATCTGAAGTTTTATTATTTTATTTATTTTCTTGGAATTTATTTATTTCTCGGAATGAAAATACATTGATTACCAGTTTTTATCTTATTTTCCACAATTTTAGATGATACCAAATTTTTTATTTGACATTGAAAATTACATTAAAACGCATCAATTTCAAAAAAAAATGTTGAAAAATCTGAGAATTCTTAGAATAACAAATTAGTCATGATCCTACAAATTTTTACAATAATTTAAACAGTAAAAAAACTCAAATATTCTAAAAACTTTTCAATCCCTAAACTTGTACAAAAACAATGCTTAAATAACAAAATTTCATGAATTCACCAAAAAAAGAAATCCCACCACTAAAAAGGGCAATTCCAGTTTCAAATTTCAAAAACACAAATTCAAACATTCCAATTTTTATCATCAAAAATACTTCTAAAACCCAGATAAAAAAAACTCCCCAAAACCGCTAAAAATATCGAATTCCAAATTTCCGTTTTTCCTACAAACTCATCACCGAAACGTACTCACTAAAAAAAACATACCAACCAAAAACACACTCAAAATACACTAAACTTGGTAAAACTAACAAGCACTGAAGAATAACATTGCGCTCTAGAACTCCAGGTGTCCGTGTTTAAAAGAAAAAGAAAAAAAAAGTCCAACTTCTCAACTCCGTGGAGCGAAGAAAAAAAGACAAGAGGTTTGGCGAGGCAAATTAATGTAGGAACGGTAACTAAAATTGCAATTATTCGGCGAAAATAATAACGTATCGATCGTTTTTGTTAGCTTTTCCTTTGGCTTAGGGTAGGTATGAAACATACCAACTCGACGGTGTAGAGCATCTCGCGCTGCTTGGTGAGCTCCTGCATGTATATCTGCGGCACAAAACACATCCAGTCCACCAGTGCTCAAACACCTTTCGCATCAACATTTTTTGCCCCGAAATTTTAGAAACTATCTCGTGTCTTTTTTAGAATGTCTAGCGACGAGGTGTTACAAAATTTCCAAATTTTTAACTGCTCATCAACGGTCTCGTGATTTTTTATTTAGCGGAAAAGTTTCAATTGTCGAGGAGGGGGCGAAGGGTTCAACAGAACGAATTTTCCATTAAAATACGGTTCACTCGAAAAGTGGAAAAGAAAAACAAACATTTGCGATGACTGGGACATCAAATTTCAATATTCAGAAATTTTGAAACACGAATTCAAAAACCTTTTGTTTGGAAAATCCTTTACAACATGAATTTATGTGTTATTATACAATTGATAAACGTAGACATTTTCATAGTAATAATTTCTTATTTAAAAATCATTTTTTCATAAATTTTCTATAAAAATACAGTATATTTTAAGGAATTACGTAATTTAATTATATAATAATTTTTAAATGAAACTAATAATAAGAAAAAAAAAATTTATTCGTTTTTTTTTAAACGGAATTTCCCATAAAAATAGGGTTCACTCGAAAAGTGGAAAGTCAAAGAAAAGCAAAAATTTGCGAAAACTGGGACATCAAATTTCAATGTTCAGAAATTTTGAAATGCGAATTCAGAAATTTCTTTTTCGGAAAATACTTTACAACATGAATTTATGTGTGATTATACAATTTATGAACGTGAACATTTTTCTAGTAATGATTTTTTATTAAAAAATTTTGTTTTGAAAATCACCAGATATTGTACAATTCGAAGCTTGAATAAATAAATATTTAAACGCAGAATTCAATATTTTAAAATACAATAATTTTTGCATTCTAATAAAAAAAAAACGAAACGAAAAATCAACATTGTAATTCAATGTTCAGAATATAATTTAAAAAATTGAAAAACAAAAGTGAATAAAATTGTATTAAAAATACTAACATCTGAGAAAAAAAATAAATTCTAATGCGAATGGAAAAATTTCTACAAAATTCTTCAATTATGATATATTATTTTATTATATTATGAAAATAAATATAATATTATATAATATTATTGAGAACAAATATTATATTTTAATTTTTACATTGAAACTTAATTAAATAATTATATAATTATACGAATTTATATATAAAGATGAATCATATTATTATAAGTTTTTTTTTATTAGCTAAAAATTATAATATTAAAAATTATTGTATAGATAAATATTGAGATAAATTATAAATTTATATATTCAAAGCAAATATTATATAAGAGCCGAATATTATTATAATACTATATTATAAAAATTATTTATTATATAGTGATAATTATAACTTACATTCCGAAAACTGAAATTTTTTTAGAATTTTAATACATCATAACAGTATTTTGAAGAAGTAGCTTTTAAACATCAAATGAAAATGACGAAAATCTCAAAATATAAAGTTTATTAGAATTTTAATGCAAAAACTTATTATCCACATTTGAATTATGAAAAAGATTTCAAGTTGCGTAAAGTGTAAAAAATTTATATGAAAAATTCGCTCTTAATTTTATTTGCAACAGTTTTATAAGAGTTTGCTATAATTCCAAACTGTCTGAAGATTTTGTCAAAAATATCAAACTTTTTTAAAGTTTTAAAATTTCTAAGGAGTTATTATTTAAGTAATCTCTGTAATTTTTATTCCTAATGTCAAATTTTTTCAAATTTTAACAGAAATTTTTTGAAATTCAAAGAATGATTTTCAATTTATTGTGAATATAACTATAGAATAATAAAAACTTTTGTGTCTCCTTAATTTTTCCCAATTTTTGTTTTATTTTGATAAAATTCAACAGGAATTCCAAGAAAATTCTCTAAAAAATTATTAGAAAATGACGAAAATCAAAAAAGTATGAAAGATATTGAAATTTCAGTGCAAATAATTATCATCAGAATTTCGTTAAAAAAAATTTAACTGCAAATTTTTTAAAGGTTATATATTATTTCTATCATCGAGTTCATCATTTCAGAAACTACCTAATAAATTTGCCATAAAATATATTTCTAACTGTTTGATGAAAATTGTAACACTTCCAAAAATTTCTGAAGATTTTGTCAAAAATCTCCAACTTTTTTTAATTATCTCTTTTTTTGGAAATCATCATTATTTTGAAAATCTCTCTAGTTTTCATTCCCAATACCAATTTCATTCAATTTCCACAAAAACCCTCGAAAACTGCATTAGAAAATTTTAATATTACACGATAAGGTTCCTCAATTTTTTTTAAGTTTTCAAAGTTCCTTAATCAAAAAGTCAAAAACTACACCGAGTCAAAAAACATCTTTATTTCTCTCGATTTCGAATATTTCGATAACTGATAACAAAATTTTAGAAAAAGCCTCTAAAAATTCAATGGAAACAACAAATATGTGGATAAAATAAAATGTATCGAAATTTTTGTGCAAAAAAATTTACGTCAAACTTCGTAGAATGTATAATATATCTTTGACTTATTTTACAATTAAAAAAGCACCCAATACAAATACAGTAAATTTTCGTTTATTCCAACCGCCGCGAAACGTAAACATTCGGTTATTCCAACTCTGGAGGGGCTCCTACCTCTACCGCATGTCTTTGTCAGTAACTCTCAT
>JAPYZL010018020.1:0-13891 GCA_030522825.1 Platygaster orseoliae
GTGCAAAAAATCACAAATTTGCCTATTTTTTTTCCAAATAACCATTTATCAGATACACATTGACTGTACTAGTGGTGTTGAGTGCGAGATATCTAAGGATGCTGCCCATCTAAAAATCTGGAAAAATTCATCATAGTATCTTGGATCATGTACTACAACTATGCCAAGTTTCAAAATTTTCTGTTCATATTTACTCGAGCTATGAATTTTCAACATCGATGAACACATCGATGAACACATCGAAAAGCACTGAAAATTCATAAGATTGTCAATGATCAAAAAAAAAAAAAAATTTTAGAATTAAGAAAAAACTGTAGAATTCAGAACATTTTCAAAAATTTAAATCAACTTCATTCAAATTCTAAAAATGCGTAAATATAGTAAATGTTTATGATATTTGTAGATAGTGTTCATTATATTTATTCGAATTATGTTATATATGTTTTTTTCATTTTTTATTGAAAATATGGAAAGCTTAAAAAGTATTCAATAATTATATAAATAAATGGTTTTTAAAAAACATGTAAGTTTTTAATGATTTTTATCATGTTTGGAATGTCTGAAGTTTTCCAACATCAAAAAGCACTAAAAATTAACAAGATTGTGAATAATTTCGCAAAATTCGAAATATTTGTAGAATTTAAAAAAAAAAAGAAAAAAAAAGATCTTGTAGAAATTTAAAAATGTGTAGAATTCAAAACGTTTTCAAATATCTAAATTCGAAATAAAAAAATCTAGTCTATAGAATTTAGAACACTTTCGTAAATATCTGAATTCAATTTCAAAAAATTAAATCTGTAATATTCAAAAAATTTTTTAGTATCTAAATTCAAATTTGAAAAATGCGTAAAAATACCGAAAATGTTTATAATCTTCGTAGATTGTGTTCATCATATTTGTTCAAGACATGTATTTTTAGCTTCTTTGTTTTATAATAAAAATATTGAAAATTTAGAAAGTATTCAAAAGCTATGTAAATAAACAGCTTTTATGAAATACGGAAGTTTTTGATGATTTCTATCAAGTTTTGAATATCTAAAATTTTCAAATATCAAAAGGCACTAAAAATGCATGAAATAGTCAATAATTGGACAACATTCGAAAAGTTTTGAGGAAATTCAAGGAATTCGGTTAAACGATTATTTAGAAATTATAAATTTTCCAACAGTCATGTTTAATATTTTGAAAATTCCAGGAAATTAAAAGACATTTAATTATTACATAAAATTCTCAAAATTTATACAATTTAAGAACATCTCCATTAATTCCATATGTCATATTAATTATGGCAATTTTTTCACTTTTTTATTTAAATTTGTAAAATTTGAAAAACATCAAAATATACGAAAAATCTCCATAAAGACGACAAATTTTAATGGACACTAAAAAATTTTTAGTATTGTATGTCTTTCCGAAATAAAAGGAATTTTGAAAAATTGTGAAACATTGAAAATTTCGAAGAATGTGAGTGGTTCTTAAAAATTGTAGAAGTTTGTAGAATTTTTCAATTTATTAAATTTATATTTTATAGGTACATAATTTAAATATTCATCCATTATTATACATTCGATATTATAATTTAGAAAATTTCAATGCAAAAAACAGCCTTTAGAAATGACAACAAACTATACCGATTAAGTAGTAATAAATAGCAAATAGCTTGTCACTAAAAAATTGTTCCTTGAACATTGAGTCATTATCTTACTCAATTTTCTTGTTTACTTATCGTTATTCATAATTATTGTTTTTCAAATTCCAATTACTCTGTAAATAAATTCCAAGCTTTCTTTCCAACAAAAATAACTATGGCGCGAAGTAATTTAAAGTTATGAAACAACTTAGGCACTGAACGTAATTTAGTAAATGCAACACTTTCTGAGTGGCTTTGTGCATGCATCATTTTACGGATATTTTTATCAAATTAGCAAAAAACATTTATGTCGCGTATGCTTTGGTTCATTATTTATTTATCCTGTGGAAAGTAGTTTATGAATAATTATTTAATGCTGCAGTAATCCGGTTTATAATGAAGCTGTGAAACGAAAGTTTGTTTGTTATAATTGTGGAATAATATATTTATTAATTTTCTATTTATCCTATAAGAATATATTGATTATTTTAATCTTCTCAACTCTTCAAATATTATTATGAAAGAGAGTAACTAAACATTTTGACTTTTTTTTTCTAATGTAACAGTTCTCTGGATTAAAAGTATCGGTTGAGCTTGAATATTTGTTATACTAGTTAATTAATAACTAGGAAATTATTTCAATGAAAGTGATGAAAAAACTAGAAGTTTTGAAAAGTGATCACCGCAAACCTCTGCAAAAAAATAAAAACGTTTCGGGAAAAAGGCCACAAATCCGACAATTTTTAATATTTTTTTATAATTCAACTTCTTTTTTTTCTGGGATATTGCTACCAAGAATGGAACTTTTGCTTTTTCAAATAAAATTGGCATAAAACCCATGAAAAAAAAAAAAACGAATTCAGCTCACTTTTTCGCCTCAACTTTGTATATAACCCCTTAAAGCTATTTTAGGAATTGTTGAAATTTGATTGACAAGAGGAATTCTGAAAGTTGTCAGGCATTTGAATATTTCAGAGTTTGAAACAGTTTTGACATTGTAAAAATTGACTAAGTTTTTTTAATATTTTTTAAAATCTTCAATGGTTCATAAAATTTGAAAATTTCGTTACATTTAGAATATTTTGTGAACGATAGGTTTTTCACAAAGTTCATAAATAAGTAATTTGGAAATGTTCAGAGTTAGTAAATTTTAAGATTTATGACAATCTCAAACAAAAAATGACCGACAAAATTTATTGAGAAGTATGTTAAAATTCAGAAATTTTTTAAAAAAAATTTATTTCGAAAATTTCAGAGAATGCAAGAATTTCAATATTGCAAAAACTTACTCTTTTTTATGAATATCATTTATAATCTTCGATAAATACCAAAATCCGGAAATGTCGTCACATTTAGAGCATTTCGCGAACGATAAGACTTTCGCAAAATTAATTAAAATTATCAATAGTTTAAAAATGCTTAAAATTGGAAAATTTCAAGATTTATGGAATTTTGAGCGTTCTGAAAATTTGAAACAAAAAATGGCTGACAAAATGTATTGTTAGGTACCGATATAAAAATTCATAAATCATGAAAATAAAAATGTTTCGATGGTTTTAGCAAATTTACTTTGATTGTTTCAATTATTCCGAACATTCCGCTAAAATTTAAAAAATGTATAAAATCTCAGAGATTGCAGAAATTTGCAAAAACTCACTGATTTTTATGAATATCATTTACAGGTTTACTCTTCAATAACAACTAAAATTCAAAAATTTTGTCACATTCAAAACATTTTTGCTATCGACAGAACTTTCGAAAAATTCATAAATTATTAATAGTTCGAAAATGCTCGGAGTCAGTAAATTTTAAGATTTTTGGAAATTCTAAGCATTTCGAAAATGAGTCACAAGAAAAGGTCGACAAAATTTATTGATTTAATATGAAAATTCATTACCTATATGTATAAACATTCATACATTATGAAAATAAAGATGTTTCGATCATTTTTGCAAATTTATTTCGAAAATTTCAGTTGTTCCGAACATTCTGCCTAAATTTGAACAATTTCGAAAATTTCAGAGATCACAAAAAACTTGTATATTGCGAAACTGTACTCATTTTCATGTACATAATTAACAGGTATACTCTTCAATGATTACTAAAATTCAGAAATTTGGTCACATTCAGAACATTTTTGCAATCGATAGGACTTTTGCAAAATTAATAAATTATCTAATAGTTTGAAAATGCTCCGAATTAAAAAATCTTATGATTCATTGAAATTAACAACGTTCAGAAAATTTGCAAACATAATAGTCGACAAAATTATTTAATAAGTATAATAAAATTTATAAAACACGAAAATAAAGATTTTTCTACAATTTCAGCAGTTTTACTTACAATTAGAAAATTTACGTTATTCCAAATCATTTCGATAACATTTTCAAAATTTGAAAAATGTAAACAATTTTGGAGTTGTTAATCATTTTTTATATGGACCTTGAAGAAAAAATTTTGAATCCTATGGAATTCGTTAATTAAACTTAAATTATCTTGTGGAGCACGAAAGAGTTTCTAAAAATGTATTATTAAATTCAAATCAATAATTAGCATTCTCAATTAGAAGAATTACTTATGATACTATCAAACTTGTTATTATATTGCAATGTTATCATGGAACTAATTTATTATTTTGCTACATATACCAACAAAATTAGAAGAAAATCCTCAAATAAGTTATTTAAATATTATTATCTCTGCTAAATTTTAGTTTCTCGCAGCTACAATAAATTTCCAAAGTTATCTTGAAAATTTGCAGACCCCCTAATTTCTGCCAATATACATTTCTGTAAAATTTATTTTTTAATCTCTGTAAATCTAAGACTTCATTAATTTTTTGCATTTTATATTGTCACACGACAAGGAGATAATGAGAGTGTGAAAAAAAACCCTACAAAACTATAACACCATTTATTAAAGCTTCCGAACTCTGTTTTTGCGGTATTTTTTCTCTCACTTGCTATAACTTTTTACCCAATACTCTCATCGCACTCAACCAAATCGTGTATTCGGATCTTGGAATAATCATCGCATTTACTTCAAGCTACGAAAATATGTTTAACGCTTCTAAATGGTAACTTTCGATTGTTCTCAAGAAGATTGATGATATCTTATTCATTGGATCGTAACAAAATCACTCTGCACAGCTTGAACCTCGCTTCGATTTTTCCGCGACTTGAACTGGAATAGATTTTCACTTGATTCAATAGTAAAAGGATTTATTGCCGAGATATTATTCATTATTCAAGTTGCGCAGGTTCACAAAGGGCGAGGAAGAGCTTAAAAACTCCCGGGTTCTCGTACAATGGCAACAGTGATCTTTGACCAGTAATTACTGCTCGCGGAATATAACGGATGAAGATTCAATATTGACGTGGTCTAAAGTACAAAGGCGTGTAATTAGAGACACGATCGCTACCGAGCAAACTCGAAACTGCGCCTACACGATTATTGCGGTTACGTTACGAAATTGAAACAAATTAAGGTACAAGTTTTCACTTCATCATAAAATGTTTCACAAAAAATAGTGAGATTGAAGTCTCTTCTTTTATTGAATGTGCACATAGTTGGTTAGTACAATTTGGTTAGATCAAAGTGATAACTCAAAGTGATTAAAGTTTCAGTTAAAAGAACATATTCTATTTCCAAATTTCTAATGAGCATGAATGAAGCACCTTTTTTAAATCTAATCGATGCTGAGGCTAGAGCAGTTTATCGAATGAATCTGAATATTCAACTGACAATAAGTAATTTGAGGAACAGTTTCTATCTTTTCACGTATGTTAATGGTGAATCCTAATATGGTAGAACATTAGAATTTTCACTTTTTGAGATTTTTCGTGTATATTGATGGTAGGTACAACTAGAGCGATATATTAGAAGTTTTGTTTTGCGAGACATCTTATGTATATTGATTGTGGATCCTACTCTGGTAGAACATTAAAAGTTACACTTCGTGAGACTTCTAAGTATGTTGATTGAGGATCCTGCAATGGTAGGACATTAGAATTTTCATTTTGTAAGTCATTTTATGTATGTTCATTGTGGTTACTACTATGGTAAGATATTAGAAGTTTTACTCTGTGAAAACTTATATGTATGTTGATGGTTGGCCCTAATATGGTGGTACATTAGAAATTTCACTTTGTGAAACTTCTTATAAATGTTGATAGTGGATCCTACTATGGTAGTACATTAGAAATTTCACTCTGTGAAACTTTATTTGTATGCTGATGGTGTGTCCTACTATGGTTGAACTTTAAAAGTTTTACTTTGTGAGACTTTTTATGTATGTTCATGGAGGGCCTTATTATGGTAGTTGATTAAAAGTTTCACTCTGAGAAAGTTTATCTGTATGTTGACGGTCGATCCTACTATGGCAAAACATTGGAATTTTCACTTTGTGAGACTTCTTGTGTATGTTGATGGTAGGTACTACTATGGTAGTATATTAAAAGTTTTACTTTGTGAAACTTCTTGCGCATGATAATTATGAATCCTGCTATGGTAGTACATTAGAAGTTCTAGTTCGTAAGACTTCTTATATATGTTGATTGCGGATCCTACTACGGTAGAACATTAGAAATTTCACTCTGTGAGACTTCAACTGTATGTTGATTGTGGATCGGACTATCGTAGGAGATTAGAAGTTTTACTTTGTGAGATTTCTTATGTATGTTGATGGAGGGCCTTATTATGGTAGTTCATTAAAAGTTTTACTCTGTGAAAGTTTATATGTATGTTGATAGTCGATCCTATTATGGTAGAACATTGGAATTTTTACTTTGTGAGACTTCTTATGTATATTGATTGCGGACCCTACTATAGTAGAACATTAGAAGTTTTATTGTGTGAGACTTCAACTGTATGTTGATTGTGGATCTTACTGTGGTAAGAGATTAGAGTTTTCATTTTGTGAGACTTCTTAAATATGTTAATTGTGGATCCTGCAATCGCAGGACATTATAAGTTTCACTTTGTAAGTCTTCTTGTGTATATTGATTGTGGTTCCTACTATGGTAAGATATTACAAGTTTCACTCTGTGAAACTTTGTATGTATGTTAATAGTGGGCCCTACTATGGTAGGACATTTAAAGTTTCACTTTGTGAAACTTCTTATGTTTCTTGATTATAGGTTCTACTATGGTAGCACATTTGAAGATTTACTTTGTGAGACTTCTTATGTATGTTGATGGTGGGTCCTACTATTGTAGGACATTTAAAGTTTCATTCTATAAAACTTCATATATATGTTATGGTCGATCCTATTATGGTTGGACATTAGAATTTTCACTCTGTGAGACTTCTTATGTATGTTAATTGCGGATCCTATTATTGTAGTACTTCAGACGTTTTACTTTGTGAGACTTCTACTGCATGTTATTTATGTGTAATACTATGGCAGAACATTAATAGTTTCACTTTGTGAGACTTCAAATATATGTTTATGGTGGGTCTTATTGGGCCTGTATAGGCTCAACATTGGCCCTACTTTACACTAAAACCTCGATAAAGGAGCATCGGATGGCAGATGGCGGCGGCGGGGGGGGGACTAAAGTTTTTTCATAATATTATTGAGAAATATTCTATTTGTTTGAAGATTAATATCTAAGAATGTAAAGTCATTCGTATTTTGCGCGTCTAACACGAAAAACTTTAAGCTGACATTCAAAAATCAGAATCTCGACAGAGCATATCTCAATTTTAGATTAAATCAACGCATGATCCATGACCTGCCATGGCTATGTCTGTATTATTTAATAATTCATGTAACCTGATCGATATCAATACCTTGATGAACGCAAATTCTCGCATCCATTCGAAGTTCAGTAGAAAAGACTACGTTACGTCAGACGTCTGCTTCAATTGATTCTCTCGGCCTACAAAAAGTAACAAAGGTTAAAGTCATGAATTTTCAAAATCATTCCTTATAGTTTTTGACTAGATTTTTTTTCATGCACGATATTTTCTTATATTTATCGTGAAATGAGTTTTGTAAAATCGATGACGATCTCATGAATTTTTGGTTCTTTTTTATTTTCGAAAATTAAAGACAAGTCAAACATAATAAAATCATGAAATTTTTCCGTATTTCATTAAAATAATTTATTTACATAGTTTTTGAAAAGTTTTTTTGTTTTTCTTGTATTCAAAAATGAAAAAAAGCTTATTATACATATTTTAAACGAATAAAAATAACACAATCTATAAAGATTATGAACGTTTTCTGTATTTCTTTGCATTTTTAAATTCAAATTCATATATTTAAAAATGTTTGGAACTCTACAGATCATTTACTATTTCACCATTATTTATTTATCATATTTTATATGAATAATTATTACATGAAATAACCATAACATTAATTCAATTTTAGTAGTGATATAATCGTCAAAAAAAAAAAAAAATGACCTGATCATTAAAATTTACACTTCAATTAGAACAACCAACTTTAGTGTGACATTCAAAAACAAAAATACTCTTAATCCTCATTCGTCTCTGCCGCTCAATCCAAATTTCCAAAATCCGATCTCGGACTGTAACAACCACGAGCTGAAAATTAACCGGGAACTAATTACGGAATTTCATAACCTCATAATTAATGAGCTTGTGAGCTCTCGATACAAGCCTGTGACTAAAATGATCCAATTAGAGCCAATTTACGAGTGATCTCGGTAATCCGAGCCTTAAAGCGTTGAAATCGCAGGGCAAACTCGATGAACTCAGCAATCGCACTGTTATCAAAAACCGCGTTTCGCGTCAATCGATAAATATACGCGTCCAGCGCATAACTGTTACAGCAACTTCCGTTTTCCGTTAAAAATGCAAGAAGCTTTAACCTTTCCACGTGCGACTTTGTGCAACTTTCTGCGCATATGAATAAATTGACATGCGATAAGTGATACGAAAGTTTCACTTGGGTCACTTGACTCTATTACAAGTGGGCAAAGAGTTTGGAAAAACAATAAGTATATTTTGAATAACGTTCGGTTTTCTGATATTTGCGCAAAATTCTTGGGAATAATTCGGTTAATAAAAAAAGAACTTTTTAGGAACGGGGAAAGACTTTTCATAATAGATTTTGCGATGTGCTGGAAAGTTCTTCAAAGTTTACGATCTCACGTGTTCCAATTTCAGGAAACAGGAAAAAGTTTGCCATGATTTTGGGGATGAAATAAATTTTCAATTGTACTCTTCAACGTGGAGCACAAAAATGAACCGTTAGCCGAAAAAATAATTGTTTTTTCATTTGAAAATGTGCTTTCCCTTGAATTTTTGTATCTGCGTGAATTTAGCTTTGCGAGCGTACAAACGTGACGTTCTGAATCACACGTAACGAGCATGTTTAAAACCGCACAAGTCCCCTCAACGCGTGTATGACGCAGGTACTTTAAGTGGTGGAATTAAAAAATTGCCGCCACAGGTGCTTCAATTTTTCCAACGTCTGAATCAAAAATTCATGATCCGCATAAATCGCACGTAGTTGTAATTATGAGCGTCAGATTAGAAGGCCAAATTTTCTGTTCTATTATTGGCAGAATTTCAGTCTCGTAATATATAATCTACTATTGCGTCCATTTTCTGTTCAATGGACGTTGCTGCACTAGATTTGAAGTTTTTTTATCACCTTTTTTTTTAAATCTCAAAAAATATTGAATGCATTTTAATTAAACTATGTTCTTGAAATTTGTATATTCGTAAATGTAAACAATATAATGAAGAAACAAAATAAAAAATTACTAGAAAAATGTGCAATATTTCAGATTGATTTCACAGTGAAATATTTTTCGATTATTTCAGCTGGTATTTTTGAACTTTGTTACAGAATATTTATAACAAATACAGGGGGGGGGGGTTCACCCCCCCCCCGAAATTTAGAAAAATTGTGAATTTTTTTAGGGTCTTGAAAAAATTGTTCTCATAAGTGAAAATTAAATTCAACACCCCCCCCCCCGAAAATGTTTTCTGCGTACGCGCCTGAACAAATACGTTTTGTAGAAGCTAATATTTTACAGTGGAGGTAAATTTATAAGTAGAGTTTGAAAACACCATGTATTTATAAAAAACGAATATGAAAGAAGGTAATATACTTATAAAATAAATTTGTATAGAATTTTCGCGAGAATCCATAAAATAACTGAAATTCGAGATAACGTTAAATTATTTAATATAGCATTTCAGAAATTTGTGCAAAAATCTGTACAAGTCCAAAATAATCACCAAACTAGTATGAACAGTAAAAAAATTATTCTGCTCTGTTGCAAATTTTCAAAATTCCTTGAATTTTCAAAATTTTCTAAACATTACATAGAAAAAAAACTTTAAATTTTTCAAAATTTCAAAAATTTTGACAAACTTGTCAGAATTTTTTGCAATTTAGGAATACTTTTGGACCTTTCAAAATTGTCTTCATACATTGAAAGAAAAACACGAATATTTCATTATGTGTAGTCCAAAATCCAAAAAACATACCGAATTTCATAAAATTATGATTATTGACCATCTTAGTGATTTTTAATAATGTTATTACTCCCAAATTTTGGAAACATATAATTAACTTTTTGGCATTTTTTATATCTTAAATTTTTAAAGTTTTCTATTATTTTTAATAAAATACAAACTTTTTCAAATTATAAATATAAACATCTGTTTATATTTATTATTATATAATATGTAAACATTATAAACACCTGTTCAACGAAATAATATTCTGCATTATATTGTAATACTTTCAAATTTTGCAGATTCTTCGTAAAAAATGAAAAAAAGTATCATGCATATTTTTAAAAAACATGATAATGAACACAATCCACAAAATTAACATATTACCGAAAAGATAAATGCTGCTTGATATATTCAAAATTTTCAGAACATTACACATAATACAAAACTATTAAAAACTTTCAAAATTTCGAAAATTCCGACCAACAACTTAGAATTTTGAATAATTGCGAGTATTATTTTCAGGCTTTTCGAGTTTTCTTGAAAAATTAATAGAAAAAAATAATAAAACATGTGTATTTTGAAATTGTATGATAATGAACACTATCGAATTCATCAACTAATAATTAGTAAATAACAATTATTCTAATTGTAACTATTAAAAATAATAATAATAAATTTCTAAAATTGTAACCGATAATTCGTGAGTAATAACTAGTAATAATAATTAATTGATTATTTGAGGACATTTTTCGAAATCTGCAGAACATTTCAAATTTGATAAAATTATTGACTATCCTTGTATTTTTCAATAGTAATAAAACTGTCATATTTTGAAATTTTAGACATATTATCAACTTTTTGAAATTTTTTATATCTTGAATTCTAAAATTTTCCACTATCTTCACTAAAATACAAACTATTTTAAATTGTCTGAAAATTATAAAGATCAGTTCAACGAAATAAATTATGAATTATTTTGTTAAACTTTCAAAATTTTCAAATTCTTAAAAAAAAGAAACAAGCAGTATTATACACAGTTCGAAAAAACCTGGTAATAAACACTATCCACAAAATAAACATATTATCTGGAGGTTCTAAAATACAATAAAAAGATGAATGCTGCTTGATATGTTCAGAACTTTCAGAACATTACACATAATACAAACTATTCAAAACTTTCGAAATTTATAAAATTTTAACTAACTCATCAGAATTTTTCGCAATTTAGAAATACTTACAGACTCTTTAAATTTTTTTAAAAAATGAAAGGAAAAAAATATAACATGTGTATTTCGAAATTGTATGATAAGGAATACAAATGAATTCATATTAACTAATTATTATTCTTATTTTAACTAATAATAATATTGATAATAATAATAATAATAATAATAATAATAATAATAATATTAATAATAATGTGATATTGTAACTGACAATTCGTAAATAATGACTAATAGTAATAAAAAATTAATAATCCAAGAACATTTTTCGAAATCAAAAAAAATTCCAAATTTCTTGAAATTATTGACCATCTTTGTAATTTTCGTTAGTATTATTACTGCCAAATTTCGAAAATTTTCAACGTCACATTATGAGCTATGACTTTGGAAAATAATCTAATTCGCCGTACTTTACGAATTGTTGGCGGGAAAAAGAAAAGTTTTAGATTCAGAGTTTCCACTTGCGCTGCACTTTACGAGATTCAAGTAATAACGCTTCACAAATCGGCTAAGTGACCACGCTCGATGGAACACGGTCATTTGCACCAGCGAGTGGAGACTTCGATCTTTACAAATCGGTTGCACTCGTGAGTGTACTGCAGTTTTCCCTGTCGATAAAAAGCAAGGGAAAACAATTGCGTTTTGTAAGGGCCCCGAAATGGGAAAACGACGTGGAGAGAAAAGACGAGGAAAATTCTTAGCACGTTGCGAGTTTTTTCGAATGATATTCCGAATGTGAAACCTGTAAAGTTGGGCTTTTTTCTTCGATTAAGTTTTGGAGGAGCTTCTGATTTTAGAAAAAGTGTAAAAACAATATTTATTTAAAAATGGAAATTGTTTTTCAATATTTATTGAATGTAATCTATACATATGAATGTGAATGTGTGCTAGTTGTCTGCCTATAACTTTGAAACTATGAAAAGTTCTGAAATTTTGCACAGTTATTGACCATGTTCGTATGAAGGTTGTTGGCATGTTTTTATCGACAAATTAAATGTCCTACATTTTTAAATATCATACACATACAAATCACAAAGAGTAACAAAAATAAAAATGCAAAAAAACAAAAACATCACAAAATCGAAAAGGCATAAAATCAAAAACTATTTGTCCATTATGAAAATTATTATGAAAATACTTTCGAAACAATTTTAATAAATGATGAAAACATTAGAAATTTAATAGACTATTTATTTAATTTACTCTCATTAGAATTACAAATTTTGATTATTTGTCAATAAATAATAAATAAAATAATATAATATCAAACATATTTAATTAAATTCGATGAATGTTTATGTACTGATGTTCATGTCAAGAAATATCACAATTTTTTTTTTGAGAACCCTAAGAGAATTGTGAATAATTCGGTGAAACGTGCGAAATTTATTGAGCCCGCAACTGTAAAAAACGTTTTCCAGAGTTGGAAACTTTCATTAGTAAATGATAGTCGAAGTTTTATTGGTCGCCACGTTCTTTTGCTCGCTAACTCTGTTAGCTACTGAAACTTGTATTGTAGGTAGCGTATTGTGCGAGGGAGTGATGCTTTGATGATATCTTAAATATACTTTTTCACTTTCTTTGAAACTTGCGCGACCATACAAGTTTTTTACCTTTGAAATACATGTGTCTGAAGTGGTTGTTTATTGCTCTGAAACGGAAATTCTTCAATGGGAGTTGATTTTATTTTGTTTCATAACTAGGACAGAGTTTTGATCAATAAATAAACCGATAAAGTAAGGTATATTAGATATATGGGTAGTGACGTGTACAAAAAAATTTTTTTTATATTAGTAAGTAGTAAAATTAGTTGTTTTTGCTGAGAAAAGGCCGAAAGTAATAAATGGGCCTTTTTTATTCATTTATTTTTTTTTCTTCAAGTCCAAAAATTAGTTTTCATAATTCTTGAATCATCAGTATCCATAACAATAAACAAATATTTTTTTGAATATTATTATTTTTATACCGATTTTATAAACGTATCTTATTCTCCCACTTTCACCCCAAAAACCACACGTGATTTAAAATCTTATCATTGAATAATTTTGCGCAAATAACAACAAACCGTGACCCATTTACATTACTTGTTTAGACAGTAGGGAATATTGAAATTATGCGCAACAAGTAATCGATATGCGTGGCACCATCACGTCACAACTGAAATGTTGAAGCGTTTCAAGGCAAAATACCGCAATATTGAAATATTTTTCCCGACCACAATGCGTATCAAATTTACCTGCACCTGTTACAGAGAATAAAAAAAAATCATAGAACGCAAAATCAACTATCTAATCAACATGAATTTCGAAAAGATTTTCGAAAATTTTTTTTTTCTATTTCCCACAACCAAAGTAGAAGGGAAAAAGATAATCAAACAGATATATTTTTATATTCGGAATACAGGGTGCGCCACCAAAATCCGGACAAAAAACCATTCAATATTCCCGCGATAATATGCTTCAGAAAGATATCGCTTTCAGTGTCTGATACTCTGTAGACTAAAGTTAATTATGTCAGTACGAAAATTGTCACCATGTCGGAAACAAGCCCAGAGTTTATTCGAAGAGCCGCAATCATCGAAGGCCACCG
>JAPYZL010018071.1:0-16372 GCA_030522825.1 Platygaster orseoliae
ATTATTTCATTCATTCTTCATCCGATCAAATCCAGAGCCAATTATATGATAGTAAACTCAATAAACCATTTCTTTCAAGCTTTCGGCACTTTATTTTTCCCTTTTCAGGAACTAAATGAACATATTTTACATCATTCTTCTTTTACATTACAACTTATCAATTAAATTACAACATTTCCATACTCACTAATTCATAAAATCTCTAAATTAAAACCCCATCCTCTCTATCAGTTCAAAGTAATCTCTCTCTCCATTTCTACGTTACATATCTCTGTGTAATCGTCTATAAAATACATTTCCTATTAATTCTATTATTCTAATTCACAGTTCAAAAAACACAAACAACCCTATACTTACTTAAATCCCCTTTTCACTACATACACTACATTAGTATAGGGTTGTTTGTGTTTTTTGAACTAAAATGTTGTGTTGAATGTATTGAATATAAATCCATGAAAATACCAAGAAATTATTCAAATTGTATAAATATCGAAAAAATTCTATACTATTTTCCAATTACCAATTACTGATTGCTATTGAGTAATAAATAATTAAAAATTTGCCCACTCGTGATTAAATTTTAATATTTTTATTTGTGGCTTTGTACATGAAAATAAAGAAAACTGTATATTAATATTCATCCACTCCTGATCATTCCTTTTTTTCAATTCTTTGAATTGCTGAAAATGTTTTAAAACATCAGTTTCTATACAACAATTTTCGCGGTAAAATTAAGAAATTTCTTTCTCGCTGTGTATAAATATTTCTTCTATTTTAGTTTATCGGTTTTTCCGTCGAATTTGCAGGATCCAAAAGTGTACGTTAGCACAATTTTGGAAGTCCACAAGAAATACAACGCCCTCGTGTTGATGGCGTTTAGCAACGACAGTGGCTTTGTAGCCGCTTTGGACAAAGCCTGCGGTCGATTTATAAACACGAATTCGGTGACCAAAGCTGCCAGTATGAACAGCAAGTCTCCCGAATTGTTGGCGAAATACTGTGATGTACTTTTGAAAAAGAGCAGCAAGAACCCCGAGGAAGCTGAACTTGAAGATACGCTTAATCAAGTCGTACGTATAATTTTTTATGAAATAAACGTTTTTTTCTTTAGAAAATTTTTATTTCGCCGATAATGATGAGTTTTTGAATATTGTGACGTTTTGTGATGTTTGCGTGTGTTAATATACCCGATTAATTGCGAAGATGCCCGAATATTCCCGAAGATACCCGAACATCCCCGAACATTTCCGAACATACCCGAACATTTCCGATCACTTTTTAACATAATTTCAAACAGTAGTTGATCATATTTTGCAATTGCAACCATAAAAATTCTAAATTGTTAACGTTCTATGTAACGGCACAGATTTTTTTTTTAATTGGCAGTATTTTGATTTGTCATTAATTATTGAAATGGTTTTCTTGTTTTTTACAGATGGTAGTATTTAAATACATAGAAGACAAGGACGTTTTCCAAAAATTTTACAGCAAAATGTTGGCAAAGCGTCTGGTTCAACACATGTCTGCGAGCGACGATGCCGAAGCTTCAATGATCTCAAAATTGAAACAAGCCTGTGGATTCGAGTACACGTCGAAATTGCAGAGAATGTTCCAGGTTCGTTAATATTCGTTGAATTAAATTTAGTTTAATAATCATTGAATTTACTTACGTTGAGTTGAATTTTGAATAATTACTTTTACGGGTTTTCCAATTTATATTTATTATTGTGAATAACTCAAAAAATCAAAGTAAACTTTGAAAATCGTTTTTTGATTTGTTTGTTGATGATCAAAAGTACCCATTTTTGCAATTTTTTTTTTTACAGGACATAGGAGTTTCAAAAGATTTGAACGAACAATTCAAACAGCACCTGGAGCGCAATGGGAACAACCGATTGGATGTTGATTTCAGCATTCAAGTACTCTCTTCAGGATCTTGGCCATTCCAACAATCATTCACATTTTCGTTGCCAATTGAGGTGAAAAAAAAATTGACTCAAATCTCATATAAATTGAACTAAAAAGCTTTTTTTGAAGTTATTCTGACGACTTGATTTATTTCAGCTTGAAAAATCCGTGCACAGATTCACGACGTTTTACAGCGGAATGCACAGCGGGCGAAAATTGAACTGGTTGTATAACATGTCCAAAGGAGAATTATTGACGAATTGTTTTAAAAATAGGTAAGGGGAATTCATTTTTTTCCCTGCATGTATGCATGTTTTAGGGATTTTTTGTTCCAGGAAAGCGGGTGAAAAGTCGTATTTTTTGCACGGGTCTTTTTTACTCGAGGGCAAAGCGGTATTTTTTGCCCTGGTCTTTTTTATCCCAGGGAAAAAGTGGTCTTTTTTGTCCTGGTATTTTTTACCCTATGGAAAAAGTTGTCTTTTTTGTTCTAATCTTTTTTACCCTAGGAAAAAAGTGGTAATTTTTTCCCTGATATTTTTTACCCTGGGGAAAAGTAGTATTTTTCCCTGGTATTTTTTACCCTAGGGAAAAAGTGGTATTTTTGCCCTGATTCATTTTACCCTAGAGAAAAAGTCGTCTTTTTTGTTCTAGTATTTTTTACCCTGTGGAAAAAGTGGTATTTTTTACCCTAGGGAAGAAATCGTCTTTTTTGTTCTAATATTTTTTTCCTAGGGAAAAAGTGGTATGTTTTCCCTGGTCTTTTTTACCCTAGGAAAAAAGTGGTATTTTTTCCTTGGTCTTGTTTACCGTAGGGAAAGTTATCTTTTTTGTTATAATCTTTTTAACCCTAGGGAAAGCGTGGTCTTTTTTACTCTAGGGGAAAAAGTGATATTTTTCGCTCTAATCTTTTTTACCCTAGGCAAAAAGTGGCATTTTTTTCCCTGGTATTTTTCACCCTAGGGAAAGAGAGGTAATTTTTTCCCTGGGGAAAAGTGGTATTTTTCCCTGGTTTTTTTACCCTATGGAAAAAGTGGTATTTTTTGTTGTAATCTTTTTTACCCTAGGGAAAAAGTGGTAATTTTTTCCCTGGTATTTTTTGCTCTGAGGAAGTGGTATTATTCTATGAAAAAGTGGTCTTTTTTGTTTTAATCTTTTTTACCCTAGGAAAAAAGTGTTCTTTTTTTTCCCTGGTATTTTTCACCCTAGGGAAAAAAGTGATCTTTTTTGTTCTAATTTTTTTACCCTAGGGAGAAAAGTGGTATTTTTCCCCCGTCTTTTTACCTTAGGAAAAAAGTGGTCTATTTTGCCCTGGTCTTTTTTACTCAAGGGGAAAAGTGGTATTTCTGCCTATTCTAAAAGTGGTCTTTTTTACCCTGGGGAAAAAGGGGTATTTTTACCCTAGGGAAAAAGTGGTATTTTTTACCCTATAGAAAAAGTGGTCTTTTTTGCCCTAGAGTAAAAAAATCGTTACTCATTTGTCTTTTAAATTTAAAAAATTCTAATTGACTGTAAACGAAATAATATTGTTATAATATTTAGACATGAAAATTATGAAATTCAAATCATTGAAAATTATTGTTCGGAAACACCGTAAAACATGCATCTAGTAAAAAAATATCGTATGCAACACGGGGCTAAGTAGTCTTTTTTTGCTCGAATAACTTTTGAATACTCATTTTTAACATTATTCCAGGAGGTAAAAAATACTGCTATAGCCCCTTGACGCATAATGTACTATTTTTTCAACGTTGATTGCACTTTTTTGTCATTTTTTCATACTATTTTGCCTTGTAGGTACACATTGCAGGCGTCGACCTATCAAATGGCAGTTCTTCTGCAATACAACACAACCACGACTTGGACGATTCAACAACTGTTTGAATCAACCCAAATTAAAATGGACTTTTTACTTCAAGTCAGTATTATTATTATTGTTATTATTTACTGAAATAAACATAAAAAATGCAATTTCATGAATTTTTTCCAGGTTATACAAATTCTTCTGAAAGCCAAATTGCTACTTTCTGCCACGGATGACGAGAGCAATTTATCAGCGTCTTCCACCATTGAACTTTTCACCGCGTACAAAAAGTAAATATGATTTGTTTATTGAATAAAAATTGTAATGTCAGTACAATTGTAATGGAACGTTTTTAATCATGATTACAGTAAAAAACTGCGCGTGAACATTAACGTTCCGATGAAAGCGGAAGTGAAAATCGAGCAGGAAACGACGCACAAGCACATCGAGGAAGACAGGAAATTGCTGATCCAAGCGGCGATTGTGAGGATCATGAAAATGAGGAAGGTCTCGAAGCACCAGCAGTTGGTAGCTGAAGTTTTGAACCAGCTGAGTTCTAGGTTCAAGCCACGAGTGCACATAATCAAGGTAAGCAACTGTAAAAAATACTTCTTTTTTTTTGCTTAGCCTCTTTTACAGGGTTTTTCAAAGTAACTTTATAAAAGATAAATAAAAACTACTGTAGAATTTCTAAAACGAGCTTTTTTTCTGTTGCAGAAATGTATAGATATTTTGATCGAAAAGGAGTACCTGGAACGCACAGAAGGCCAGAAAGACACTTACAGCTACCTGGCGTGATTTGCTTCTTTGGTTTGACAAGGCGATTGCGCTTTCGAAAAGTGAAGGATTGTACGTTGTTACAACAGCCAGGCCCCAAATAAATTATTCACGTTTACTTTATTATTCGGTTTTCAACGTCTTGTAAAATATTT
Organism: Platygaster orseoliae; assembly: GCA_030522825.1. Taxonomy (NCBI): domain Eukaryota; kingdom Metazoa; phylum Arthropoda; class Insecta; order Hymenoptera; family Platygastridae; genus Platygaster; species Platygaster orseoliae. The sequence continues at coordinate 4,642 of JAPYZL010018071.1, forward strand.
TGGATAACATTTTTTAAGTTTTTTCTCTACGATGTCAAATTATTCCGAATTAAACCGAAAAAAGAAATAAAAAAAAAAAAAACTTGGAAGAAGTTTCTCGGTGTACAATCGGGGAAGGGATTTGAAAAAAAGGAGAGTCAATTTTCCCAGGTGTTGAAAATGGGTTATTTTGGTACGCAAGAGCCCTGGGAAAATGCAATTTTTATAGTCAGAGCTCGAAAATCCATCCCGGGGCTTGTTCTCCAAGACTGTAAATTAATGTATAAACAAAAAGAAAGTGAAGGTGATGATTCGTCTGAATTGGCACTGGTCAACTTTGACTCGAGGAAAAGCTTAGTTTAGATCGTTTACGAAAATGTACTTGTAGCATAGGGGAGAAAAAAGCAAGTCAGAGTTGGCTGGAGCCAAATTATCAAATTCGTAACTTCTCTCGTAGTTAATTATCTAACTGAATTTAGTCAAGTCGCGCTATTTTCCATCCGTCATCACATTTTAAACCGTGTACTGAGGAATGAGCCTGAAAAAGTATATGAATGTTTCACATTGCTCTTCAGACAACTCAAGATGGTCTTATTTTTGACAACAAATTTAGTATCCAATATCATTACGCCTTCTCTTTCCAACTTTTCTTTTTCGAGTCAAGTGCAATGGGTATTTCAAGTGGGACAGATGTTTTCGTGTCCGTGCAATTAGTCGTTGAAAACAATTATTAGCCATGTGGGTTCTTTGGAATGTATGTTGATTCTTGAAAGAAAACGTTTTTTATTGTTGAGCTCTGCTTTTTTGTTCGGCGAGTTGTGAAAACTTTGTGATCCTCGTGATAGGGTATTTTTTTTTATGTTGATTCGAAATTCTGGAAATTTCTTATCGTTTTTAGTTGGAAAATACGAGGCATAGCAAACACGTCATCACCGTGCGATCATTTTTTTTCTTTCAAGTCCGGGTCGTCGTTACTTTTCATCGGTTAGAGGCACTAACTGTCTAGCATTTTTTTCTACCGTGCAGCATCTTTTTATCGTAAAACTTTCCGTGTGTGGAAATTTCAACTTGAATGTTGTACTGTAAAAACGTTGCGGCTTGTTTGCTGTGTTGGCAATGACGTTTCGTCAAAATTGCCAACGAGATGTGCAAAACATGATGATTTGTACAGTCTGTGTTGCCCTTTTTCCTTGCACAAATAAGACTTATGTAAATAAAAAAATAAAACAAAAGTGATTCGGAATGACTTGTGCAGTTATATTTCAATATCCTTTCAATAAATAAACGAATTTTGTAGTACAACCTTTTATTAAATTCGTTTCAACATTTTCACCGGGCCAAATGCGAACAAAAGCGTTTGAAATGATAACAGAGTTTTACAAGTAAAAAAAACCGAGTTATGCTCCGTTCTGCCTACAGTCACTGGGTACAGATTATTCGTATACGCTATTACCTTTTTGATATTTGCTAACTAGAGAATACATTTCGGTTTTTCAACTCAAACTACCTTCCTTCTTTCGCGCGAAAATTAACCGTAAAGATACAATTGGAAGTACGCAGTTCCTCTCATTGCAGTAACAACAGAATGGAAATGATCAACATTCTTATACATTTCGTTATAACACTTTGCAAACTCAAAAAATTAACTGTTCAAATTCCAAAATAAAAGAATTACAAATATGAACAAAACGAAAATGGACAGACTTTGACTTTTGAAGACTCAAAAGATTACAAACTAGAGTTGTTGATATTTTTAAAAATATCAACAACCCTATTACAAACACTCCTAAAAAACTTTGTTCTCCTTTTTTAATTCAGTAACATTTACGATATCTTTACACTGATTTTTATATACTTTTCCCAGTATTCATTAAATAGCTTCGTTTATAGTTGATATACACTTTTCATCAATATATGTTTCGTGTAACAATATGTGCCTTCGGAAAGTGTTTTTTTCTTCTTCGAGCTTTTACGTGACAATTTTTCGCGGTGCGCTGTGGTGTCAGGACTGAGCAACTTTCAAAAATTTGTTTGTATTTCAAAAATACTTACAAGAAACATGTTTCATCGGGAACGTACGAAATTTCGAAAATTTTGTTCAGTCCTGATCTTTTCCTAATTGTATCTTTGTACTCGAGGTATGCTTCTTATTTCCTAAACGCTTCCCTCAACTCAACGTAGATTTTGCGCCGTATAAACAGTCCCAAATCGTGATATGAAAAATAAAAATATCCCATCATTCTGCAGTCAGTAAAATTAACGATTCCAAAATAAACTTGCCTTCGCAAAACGTTATAAAACAAAAGCAAACAAAGCTGTACCGTACAAAAAAGGTCAAAATACAAAAATTAAAAAGAATACAAAACGACGCGAAAATCGGTGCCTACTTTTTCTAAGTATGTACATCTATGCAGACAGGATTCGATTACACATCCAGTAACATGTTTCCTTCCTAAGATTCTTTTTTCCATTTTCCAATAATTCCTTATTTTTGCATGCTTGACTATCGTTTGGTTCTTGGGACATTGCGAACTTGAAAAAATAATAAAAAAATGTGTCTAGGGCAAAGAGACCTTATTTCCAATAAAAAAATAACAGTAAACCACAGGTAATATTTTAATAAAATTATTAAATGTAATTGTTGCGAAAAAAGGCTCTGTCCGTAATTCAAAGAGTCTTCTCCCTCGAATCGAGATTATTCAGATAATCCGGATAAAAAAAACCAATAAAAAATAAACGCATCGACAAATATTTTGGCGATTTTCTTTTAAAAGCCCGTGTTGCTATTATTTTGTGCAATTCAGACTAAAATTATTGATTCCTTTGTAGTATGCATTGAACCTGTGGTATTTTTGTGCACTCGAGTTGGCTTAATCCGGCGGTAAAAAACTAAACAAACGGAATTGTTCCCTTATGTGCGGTCTGACGTCTCCTCCCTGCAATAAATTATTATTATTTTACCATGACATTTGTTTTTCTAATATATGTAAATCTCCACGAAATCTCAACGAAAAACTCACCCAATGAACGAGGTTCTCTAAAAATGGCAACAGTTTCATCAGCTCGCTATCCGAACGATCCGCGAACCAGCTTTCGATTGGAATACCATTTTCCAGCTGGGAATTAATGAATAGTGCCATTGATAATATTTTTAGAAAAGTATAATTTACATTTTGGAAATTAAATTTTGATATAAATCATTTAAAATTCATTTTATTTTCCTATTATCACTATTTATGTTAAATATGACGCCAAAATGGAAAAAATGAATAAAAGAAAATAAAAAGAAATAAATAATGCAAAAAGAAATAAATAATGCCATTAACAAAATCTTGTAAAAACGATAATAATTTACTTTTCGAAAATCAAATCTCCATAAAAATCATATAAAACTCATTTCACATTTCAATCATCGCCATTTACATTAAACGTATCCTTTTGAATCTCATCGACCTCATCAAATGACTTCATTTTGTGACTACCTTCCATCTTAGTGCAATCACTAGCTGTTTGGTTGTCACACCAGACTGTCACTGGAAAGTGGGTTTAACTCCAAAATAAAAAAAAATTCGAACCTGGTATCCAAAGGCTTGAGGACTGTTATCAATGATAATGGTCTTGGACAAGTCGCGTCCAAGGATCGACAAATCCTTGATGTAGTTGCCGTTGACGCAAACGCAGTGTTCTCGAAAAAGTCGGTACTTGATCAGCCTTCTGAGGGGATCCAAGAGGTTCATGAGTTTGTTGGCGTAGACGCGTTTGCTCGCCGTGAACAAGATGACTTCGTACATCGAAGACACGTGCTCGAGGAATTCGCGAAAAAAAGGCCGGGTTCTCACAAAAACCGTGTACGTCACGTCCTGGAAAACGACCGGGAAGCGAAAAGCCGCGTCTGACAATTCTTGCAGACTGCAGTGCACCAAAGTCTCGTCCTGAAAGTATTTCAAAGAGTTTTTTAGGAATTTTTCACTTTGAAATTCAGGCTCAACGAACGTCATTCCAAGATTTTTATTTTATTTATTATGTGAAAATTAGGTGATTCTCGATTTTTATTGGGTATTATAAAAATGGAATAAGTTATTAAAATTAGAATAGAATTGTTAATATAATTATTTAAAACAATGATAACTGTTAAAATTATCATTAATAAAATTTTATGGAAATATATTATTAATAAATTATAATTATTAAAATGAATATAATATCACATTTTTTCGAAAATATTAACTATTAAAATAGATTATTAAAATTGAATAAAAGTTAAAATAGAATATTGTTTCATTGAATAATAAAAATATTATTATTAACAATTTAAACAAAAATCCTTAAAACCCATGAAAACCTTTTGAAAACCTTACCAAGTCCAAAACAAGGCTGAACTGCGGACTGCTCCTCGTTTTCAGCGGCAAAGCCGGGCACCTCGCCCTCATGGCCGCCGTCAAAGGCGGCAAATGCTTGATAAAAACATAAGGATCGAACGGTTCCCAGTCATCTTGAACCTGAGTAACCATCGTGTCCACCTCGCAGCTTTCCACGATTTCCTCGCCCCCCACCTCCAAATACTTAGAATCCGGAAACTCGCTTTCCTCCGAACTATACTTCTCATCCCCATTTTGCCCTTCGACGCTGTTCCCGGCGTTTTCCATGTAAACGTTCGGCGAGTCATTGGACATTTCGTGGGAATCGAACTTTGATTGGTCGAGGCTTATGTAGTACTTGGAGTCGTCGCCTTCGGCGTTGTTGTTGCTGTATTCGAGGTTGGGATATTTGTCATTGGAAAAGTACTTGTCCGTGTAAATTGGGCGATTCGATTGGTAAATTGGCGCAGAACTTATGATGCTATAGTAATCGTCCGCGGATTCTGTATTGGGGTTCAGCACTGAGTAATGAAGAGCCAAAATATCTAAAATTTTAAAGTTATCCATGAATTTTAAATATTATCTTTGACATATATCCCTTCCTATTCCCCTTACCTGAAGTTCTGTTTCCCTCATCATCCAGCAAACACGAAAGATCCGGATGCGGAGATTCCGGCAACGGCGGCATCAATTCCGTCAATGAAACGCCCGGCGATTGCTTCATATCGTGATCCGTGCTAGTCGACTCTTCAGGTGCCAAAGGTGATTCGTCGTACGACATTGAGGTAAGGTTCCAATTCTCCTTTGATTCCTCTGATACTTTTGATACATTTGCAGGCTTAGCAGGCTGAAAAATATTTTCATCTATCATCATCCACCTCTTTAATACAATAAAAACGACGGGAGGGTTGGGAGGCAGAGTCCCCCGGGTGGGGTCCAGGGGCAGAGCCCCAGTGAGGGGTATAAGGCGTTGTAATCAGACGAGTTAAAAAAACTGTTCCACACTAATCAAGGACTATATTTTATTCAACAATGTGCGGAAAAGTGGCCTTTTCTACACGGCGTTGAATAAACATAATTATTGTAATGTTTTCTTACAACTACATCCTTGGGAAGAGAACGACGAAGCGGAGTCGAAGTGACTATCGACCTCTTGATACATTTTCTCTGGTGAATCCTACGATCACTTCTTACCGGTTTTGATTTCGAGTAGTGTAAAACGTTTTCTTTGCATACCTGAAAATCAAAGTTGGAATAGGTCAGTACAATGTCAGTTCTTGTATAATCAGAGGTAATCAAAATATTTTTGTCAAAAGTCCTAAATATGTATTTTATATTTCGTTGAAAACAAGTGAAATAATTTGGGAAAATATTCTTGACATAACTGCATGTATTCATAAATTTATAAAAATATAATTTTTTCTGCAAATTCGAGGGTCTAAAAAATTACTTCTTTGAGGAGATTGGGCGATCGTCGAGGCCATCGGGAAAGACGGCTACACTTGCTGCTGGCGATGACTCGTTGGCTGCTGTTGTTGATGGCCGTGACTTTTCGGACTCCTCCAGACTGAACTCGACGGCTGGAGATTTTCGTCATGGACACCGAGCCTGAACTTAAACGACCTCGAAGCCTCCTGCTCGCGTGTTCACTCCTCAGCCACATTTTTTTGATCCTTGTTTTTTTCCTCTCAAATTATCTAAACAAACAAGTTTTCTAAAATAAATAAAAAAATGAAAAATATTTAACAAATGTTGTGCAATGTTATAAACTATTTTTCACTTTTATCTTGATTTAAATTGAAATAAAAATTTTTGTTAATTTATTAAACGTTCGGAATTTCAGGCACATAAAATTCTCTAATACGAGGTTCCTTTTTTTGCTTCAACATTTTTATAAATTCATAATTAAAATGGGTCAATGCACTTTTTTTGAAAAAAAATTACTTTTTTTCATAAGTTTAAATGAAAATAACTGGAAAAATGACTCATTAGTTTAAAAAAAGCCTAGTTTTTAAACAAAGAATTTCAATTTTTCGGGGATTATTATTAATTGCTTAATAACTTAATTTGCTAAAAAAAAAATTGAAAAATTATATCAGAGTTATTAAATTATAAAAAAAAGTTTAGATGCGTGGCAAGTGAAAAAAAGCAACATTTCAAACACTGTTTTGGAAATTTCTTATGCTGAAAAAATTGAGAAATTTGAATGCGAAAAAAAAATGAAAACTGAATTACCTGAAGAACTTGAGGCTCATGGAATATTAGCAAAAAATTACTTTGATATGTTAAAAAATTATGTATTTTTTCTGTCTGTTTTTAAATATTAGGAGCATGAATTCCTAATTTTTGAGACTGTAAATTCGAAAATTTTGGAATAAAAAAGAATATTATTTGAAAAAAATTATCATTAAAACAATTTTTGTCATTATTGAAATTGAAAATTACTTTAGAAAATTTAAGTTCTAGAAAAATATAATTTTAAAACTCTGAAAACTTAAATAATCAATTTTCTAGTTTCAATAAAACAGGAAGAAATAATTGAAATGGATAAGTAACGAATAAAATAAAATATAGTTAATAGAAACAACATAATATATATCATATACAAAAATTAAAAACTGTCTTAAATCAATTGAACACTAAAAAATTTCTTTACTAACAATAAGTTAATTTCATAATACAAAAATTGACGTTTTCACAGTTACATTTCAAGATTTGATTTTTTTGATAAACCAATTTGCTTAAAACATTAATTTTACTGAAAATGATAGTAAAAAATTATTACAAAAACAATTCTACTAATTGAAAAAATTGGAGTTTTCAAAAACTTATTTTAATACTTTAAATCTGTAAATTATCAATTTTCTTGTCTCGATAAAATGGGAAGAAATAATATGAAAAAATCATATAAAAATATCTTAAAAATTATTCTGTATAACTAAAAATACGTGTCTTATACAAAAATCATATATTCATTAAATAGAAAATTTCAAATTCTTTAAAATCAATTCAATACTGAAAAATTTCTGCGTTAAGTTAATTCGATAATACTAAAATCAAAGTTTTCATAATTATATTTCAAGATTTTATTTTTTCAATAAACTAATATGTTTAAAAAATGAAACTTTATTGGAAATGATGATAAAAAAATTGCTACACACAATTTTACTAATTTTTAAGACTGGAAATTTAAATAAATTAAAATGGATTAAGATATTATCCTACAAAAAAAAATTATCTACAAAATTTAAGCAATTTATTGAAATCAAAATTTTATGAACTAAAACTAATAAAAAATAAATAACGAAATTTATAAATTAAAATAAATTAAAAACTTTTTTCATCATAAAAAATCTTCTACAGAATTTTAGGGATTTATTAAAATTACAATACTATGAATTCAAACGAATAAAAAATAAATTACCAAATGTAAAAAATTAAACTTTTTTCTACAAAAAAAAAAAAAAAAAAAAAAAAAAAAAAAAAAAAAAAAAAAAAAAAAAAAAAAAAAAAAAAAAATTTAAAAAAAAAAAAAAAAAAAAAAAAAAAAAATAAAAAAAAAAAATTAAATTCAAATTTTAGGAATTGAAACGAATAAAAAATAAATTACGGAATGTATTGAAACTAAAATTTTATGAATTTAAAGAAGTAAAAAATAAATGACGAAATTTATAAATTGAATTAAATAGTGATTCATTTCCATAAAAAAAATTATCTACTGAATTTTATGGATTTATTCAAATTAAAATTTTATGAACTCAAACGAATAAAAAACAAATTACGAAATTCATTAATTACAATTTTTTCCTACAAAAAAAAAATTGTATACAAAATTGAAAGAATTTCTTAAAAATTGAAGTTTTATAAATTCAAACAAGTAAAAAAAAGATTTTGCAATTTTTAATAAATTGAAATAAATCAAAAATTTATTCCCATAAAAAAAATTTATCTACAGAATTTTAGGAACTTATTCAAATCAAAATTATATAAATTCAAACAAATAAAAAATAATTTATGAAATTTATAAATTAAAATTTTTTCCTACAAAAAAAATTGTCTACAAAATTGAATGTATTTCTAAACATTGAAATTTTATAAATTTAAACAAATAAAAAACAAATATCAAAATTCATAATAAACTAAAATAATTCAAAAATTTTTTCATATGAAAAAAATTATCTACAGAATTTTAAGAACTTATTCAAATCGAAATTTTATGAATTCTAAAGAATAAAAATGAATTTATGGAATTTATGAGTTGAAATTTTTTTCTAAAAAAAAAAAAGAATAATTATCTACAGAATTTTATGAATTTATTAAAATAAAAATTTTATCAATTCAAACAAATAAAAAATAAATTATCTACTAAATTTAAGGAATTCGTTAAAACTAAAATCCTACGAATTCAAAGGAATAAAAAATAAATTACGAAATTTATAAATCAAAATCAATATTTTTTCCTACGAAGATAAAAAATTATTTACATTTGATCAATTTCTTAAAATCCAAATTTTATAAATTCAAACAAAAAAACCACGAAATTAAAGAACGAAAATTTTTTCCTACAAAAATAGAAATCGGAATTCCGACCTGTCAAACGGCAATGTTTACAAACACCGACCAAACAATAACACGAACCAATGTCAACACACTGACCACCGCAAAAACATAGCCCCTCCTCCAATTTTTATCCATTTTTTTTCTCCTTGTTCAAATCGTTATTTCCACCACCCGTAATTCCCAATCATCCAAAACCCCCCAAAACACATTTTTTCATGCCTAACCCATTGAACCCAAACCAAAAATCAAGTCCAAAACTAAAAACGACAACAACGAAAACGCGGGAAAAAGTTGGAACGCCGAAAAGGGGCGTTACTAACGGCGAAGAACGCGTCCTATAGGCAGAGCGCATATCGATTATCTGAAAAGGCATGCACGACATTTCGTTGCCGGGACGATAAATACCGTCGTGAAAATCGGCGGGAATCCCTCTCTAATATTGTCACAACATCCGAGGAACCGCGAAAAACCCGGAAAAACCGGCGTTCGCACGCTCCATCTCGGCGAAAAAAATACCCGTTTTCGGCTCGGAGGCGGCACCCAGCGACAGCGCGTTATTCCCGCGCAATCCGCGAAACGGCGAAAAACGAGACGAATCTGACAGGAAAAACTCGAAACTCACCATTTTCCGCTGCGAAAAATCCTCTGCTTTGGCAGCGACGAAATCATTTCAGCCGTCTTTCGCGTTATTTCGTGACGCGATTCGCGCAAACTTTCCGCGAATTCCTTGCGACCGAAAACTAAAACAAACATGGCGTCGGCGTCCCTTGGAGCACTACGTTGGCCAAATTGTTTGTTTTTATATAGTCCTTTTTTTTGCGCGTTTTATTCGCGTTGGACTATTTTTATGGTTTTTTGGGGTTTTTTGAGATATTTTTGCTATTTTGACTTGGTTTTTAAGGATTTATATTTTAAATTTGAGAAACTTTGATTAGCGTAGTTTGATTAGCGTAGTGTCTAGGACTCTAGGGACCCTAGATTTTCAGATATATTTTCGAAAACGAAAATCATGAGAATAAAATCAAAATTTTATGAATGCTATCGTTTGTAGTTTGTTAGTAGGGATTTGTAATTGTTTACAAAGGCTTGTTGATGAATAAATTGTAATTAATATTATAAGCGTGGTAGTGCACGCATGTAATTTTTTGAATAAAATCAATGTAATAGATTGATCGTGAATCGTTTGAAGATTACAAATAGATAATAATATTGTTAAAGACTCAATTTTTATTGAGTTTTCAGCAAGAATCATGCGAATTCAGATTTCGTATATAATTTCGAGATACGGTCGGATTATTACCGTCGCTATACTTGAAATTGTAATTTTCACTGGTTGATAGTTTAAAGAAAGATGTTATATGCATTTTTCACACTTATACTGTGACAGAAGAAAAAATCAACTTTGGAAAATTATTATGTGCATTTTTGGGAATTAATAATTAAATTAGAACAATTGTAATAGCACTACGTTGGTTATATTGAGCGTTTTTATAATCCATTTTTTCGACCGTTTTATTCGCGTTGAATTCTTTTACGGTTGGTGAAGGCCGAATTTGCGCTATTTCGATTTGTTTTTTAAGAATTTATAATTTTAAATTTGAGAAACTGAGTTTGATTAGCGTAGTGTCCAGGGACCCTAAATTTTGAGATATATTTTCGAAAATTATGCGAATAAAATAAAAATGATAAATGCGATCGTTCGTAGTTTCTTAGTAGCGGTTTGTAATTTATTACCAAGGCTTGTCACTTAATTATTGTTTAATAAATAAATTGTAATTTATATCATAGGTATGATGTAATTTTTGAATAAAAATCAATGTAATAGATTGATCGTAAATCGTTTAAAGATCACCAATAGATAATAATATCGTGAAAGACTCAATTTTCATTAAGTTTTCAGCAAGAATCATGCGAATTCAGATTTCGTGTATAATTTCAAGATACGGTCGGATTATGTCCATCGTTGTATTTGAAATTGTATTAATTTTCACTGATAGATAGTCTCAAGAAAGATGTTATTTCATAGACGTTATTTGCATTTTTCACACTTGTACTGTGACGTAGAGGAAAAAATCAACTTTGAAAAATATTACGTGCATTTTTGGGTATTGTAATAGCATTACGTTGGTCATATTGAGCGTTTTTATAGTCCTTTTTTTCGCGTTGAAATTTTTTTACGGTTTTTTAAAGTCGCATTTGTGCTATTTCGACTTGTTTTTTAGGAATTTATAATTTTAAGTTTGAGAAACTGAGTTTGATGTGCGTAGTGTCTAGGGACCTTAGATTTTGAGATATATTTTTGAAAATCATGCAAATGAAATCAAAATGATAAATGCGATTGTAGTTTGTTAGTAGAGATTTGTAATTCATTACTAAAGCTTGTTACTTAATTGTTTGATAAATAAATTGTAATTTATATCATAGGCGTGATGTAATTTTTTAAATAAAATCAATGCAATAGATTGATCATAAATTGTTTAAAGATCACAAATAGATAATCATATCGTTAAAGACTCAATTTTTATTAAGTTTTCAGCAAGAATCATGTGAATTCAGATTTCGTATATACAGGGTGTACCAAAATGAAATCTTATATTCCTTTTTGAGTTTCAAGTCGAATAGTATATTTCACAAGTTGAGGATCGGGAGTTTTATCGTAGACGTCAAGTTGGTGGCGCAGACATATGGGTTAGGGTGGAAAATTGTAGGCAAGCCGCTTCGCGGCTTGCCTACAGTTTTACACGCTAATCCATATGGTTCTGCGTTGCCGATTTGACGTTTATGGTAAATTTGTCGATACTCAACGAGTTGTGAACTATATTTTTCACAACGAG
>JAPYZL010018081.1:0-13165 GCA_030522825.1 Platygaster orseoliae
CAATAGTTTGGCTTTCAGTAGTTTCCATAGTTTCTATAGTTTCAATAATTTTCTTACCAATAGTTTCCATAGTTACTATAGTTTCAATAATTTTCTTACTAATTGTTTTCATAGTTTCAATAGTTTTTAAATTTTCATTCTGCCAATAGGTTTTATAGTTCCAATAGTAAATTAATCTCAATTATTTAATCCTTTCTTCTAGTATATAATTTATTTTATTATGTTATTAATTTTTCTTCTCATAGTTTTCAAAGTTCTCATATAGTTACAATAATTTCCCTTCAATATATAGTTAACACAATTGTCATAATGCAATATATATATAGTTTCATTTTCAATGTAATATACTTTCCTTTTGATAGTTTCTAAAGAACTCAATTAGGAAGGTCCAGTAGTTGGGATAATCCAAAATCATAAAAAAAACATCATGTATTTTTTATACACATATTTTTATTATTGACACACATAGAATTGAAGAACTTATTTTTGAACAATCGTAGACTACTTTTGCTGAGTCAAACAAATAGCGAATGCACAGCGCGCACATTTACTAGTAAATTATTATCATCGGTAACTATTGAAAACTAAGGAAGTATTATTATATATTTGCAGGAAACTATGAACTACTATTGGCAGCTACCAGAAACTATTGAAAACTATTATTTACTATTAGTAACTACGAAAAACTATTGAAAAATATTGGCTACTGTTAGTAACCATTAATAACTATTGGTAACTATAGTTTCCAATAGTTTTTTCATCCTATAGTTTTCAGTAGTTACTAATAGTTTCTATAGTTACTAATAGTAAACTACAGACACTATTGGAAACTATTTGTAACTATAGAAACTATTGGAAACTACTAAAAACTATAGGATTAAAAAACTATTGGAAACTATTGGTAACTATAGTTACAAATAGTTTCAATAGTTTTTTTTCATAAGGGTGAAGTATGGATTTGTTTCACCTTTTTTCATCTTCATTCGTTTCGCTAATAAGATTTGAAATTGAAAATCGGTTGAAATCGTTCGAATTATCAATACAATTTGTAAATAAATAAATTATAAAGAATATTGCACTATATTTGTTTTATTATTAATATTAATTTCTTATTGAATTATTATTTCAATGAAAAATTCACCTTAATACTATCGGCTAATTGAAAATCAATCGTTTCTAATCTTCAATGTTAATAATTTTTTGTGGCGATTTTTTCTATACAAAATCAAAGTAAAAAAGCAAATAATTAAATAGTATAACAATAGTTATGTAATAAATGAGAAATTAAAAATTTCGAGACGAGAAGAATTTGGATTATGATATTTTAGATATAGGAATTTTGAAAATTTTGCGTATTTCGTAATACAATATTCAACTGACTGAATTCCTGTAAATTCGTTTAAAAAATGATGATTTGTTTTCTTATCATTTGAATTTAGTAGTTTTCAGTCATAAATTTGTAGATGAAAATATAATACCGAATTTATTGCATGGTGTAAAATAAATGAAAAAAAAACTGAGAAATAATTACATAAAAATATGTTATGGGTATAGATTAAAATAATCGAAAAGAATAAATTATAAATTAATAAACATGTTGGGATTATCATGAAATACTGAAATAAATTAAAAAATTAAGAATATTGCAGTACCTTTGTTTTATTATTATTAATAATTTTATTATTGAAGTAGTATTTCAATGAAAAATTTACCTTAATACTATCAACTAATTGAAAATCAATCGTTCATAAACTTCAATGTTGTTAATTTTTTCTGGTGATTTTTTTATTTCGATTTTCAACAAAATCAAAGTAGAACATACAATTATTAAATAATGTAACAAGTAACAATAGTTATGAGAAATTCAAAATTACAAGATGAGAAAAATTTGCGATTCTCATATTAATTTGAGATACAGAAATTTTGAAAATTTTACGTATTTTGACAATATTCAACTGACTGTGTTATTATAAATTTGTTTGAAAAATGATTAGAATATTCAGTGTTTTTCATCCATAAAATTTTGAAATAAATTAAAACTGAAGAATATTTCTTTACCTTCGTTTTACTATTTAAATTAGTTTTATTACTTAATTAATATTTCAATGAAAAATTCACCTTAATATACTATCGACTAATTGAAAATCCATCGTTTCTAATCTTCAATGTTAATAATTTTTTCTGGCTATTATTTTTTATTTGAATTTTACACAAAATCAAATTAAAAAAGAGAATAATTAAATAATGTAACAATAGTTATGCAATTATTGAGAATTCAAAATTTCAAATTAGGAAAAATTTGTAATTCTGATATTTTAGATTCATGAATTTTGAAAATTTTGCGTATTTTGTAACACAATATTCAATTTACTGTATTCTTATAAATTCGTTTAAAAAATGATGATTTGTTTTCTCATCATTTGAATTCAGTATTTCTCATTCATAAATTTGTAGATGAAAATTTTTTATCTAATTTACTGCATGGTAAAAGAAATGAAAAAACTGAGAAATAAATGTGACTTGGAAACTTGGAATCAGGAAATAGGGTTTGAGGGGAAAAGCCGTAAGGCTTACATTTACCCAAAGCGTAAAGGTAATATGAGCTTTATGGCTTTTCCTCTCAAACCCTATTTCCTGATTCCAAGTCACAAATATATACATAATAAGTAGTTATGGATATAGATTCAAATAATTGAAAATATCAAATTATAAATTAATAAAATTGTTGGAATTATCAATAAAATATTAAAATAAATAATAAAAAAAAGAATACTGCACTTTCTTTATTTTATTATTAAAATTCATTTTATTATTGAATTATTATTTCAATGAAAAATTCACCTTATTGAAAATCAATAGTTTCTAATCTTCAATGTTAATAATGTTTTCTGGCGATTTTTTTATTTGAATTTTCTACAAAATCAAAGTAAAAAAGACAGTAAATAAATAATATAGGTAACAATAATTTTGCAATGAATGAGAAATTCAAAATTTCAATATGAGAAAAATTTGGATTCTCATATTTTATCATAGATACATGAATTTTGAAAATTTTGCGTATTTTATAACACAATATTCAATTGACTGTATTCTTAGAAATTTGTTTAAAGAATTATGATTTGATTTCTCATCATTTGAATTCAGTGTTTCTCGAATTAATATTTCAATGAAAAATTCACCCTAATACTATCGACCATTTGCAAATCAATAGTTTCTAATCTTCAATGTTGATCATTTTTTCTGGATTTTTTTTTTTTTTTTTTTTTTTTTTTTTTTTTTTTTTTTTTTTTTATTTTTTTATTTTTTTTTTATTTTTTTTTTTTTTTTTTTTTTTTTTTATTTTTTTATTTTTTTATTTTGTTTTTTTTAAAATTTGGAATTCTGATATTTTAGATACAGAAATTTTTAAACTTTTGTGTATTTTGACAATATTTAATTGACTATGTATTCTTATAAATTCGTTTAAAAAATGATGATTTTTTTTCTCATCATTTGAATTCAGTGTTTTTCATTCATAAATTTGTAGATGAAAATTTTTTATCCAATTTAATGCATAGTAAAAGAAATGAAAAAAACTGAGAAATAAATGCATAAAAATAAATTATGGGTATAGATTCAACTAATTGAAAATAATAAATTACAAATTAATAAAATTGTGAAAAAATAGTCGTAAGTGTTAAGCTCAAACTCGTTTTGAAATAACACTACAACATTTATTAAGGTGTACATTAAATATATAACGAAATAGGAGAACACGATGTGAAGATGAAATTAAGGTGAAAGACAAAAAACTCATTTCACATCAATTTGCAACTTTGAAGGCGAAAAAAGTCGGAATCAATGGTTTTCAACATTTTCACCTTCAAATTGCGAATACTGACCGTGAAGGAAGTTGAAATTCAAGATGAAATTTCAACTTGGAAAGATTCAGTTTTTTCAGGCTATAGAAATAGTATATTTCTTCACTAGTGTAGAAAAGTAATATTTTTCAACTGTAGCTCGCCTCCAGCTTATTAAGGAAACGTAATATCCCGTGAAAAATCATCACAATATTTGGGGAATTCAGGATTCATGTTTCTAATCACATGAAAATCAAAAACTCTCAAACATGGTAAATCGATAAGGAGCTAAAAAAGGGGTTGAATCTAGGTGATAAAAAATGGAAAAGTGTAATCCATCCTTCCAGATGCCAACAAAACGATATGTATCTTATCTTTTTCGTACAAGCTTGAGACGTGCGAGGTTTTTCTATTGCGCCCATTCAGCTCTTCCATGGCGACTGTAGGACATTTTTTGTAGGACATGGCATTCCACTGTATATAATTCCTTATATTTTTTTACATTTCAGAAATCATAGTTGTTCAACTAAATAAATATAAATATAAATAAACATAGACATAAACTCTTCAACCGCCAAAACTGAAAGTAATGAACCAGTTGAACGATTAATTAGTAACTTTTGCTAATTATGCAAGAAGAAATGATTCAAAAAATTATACAATTACTCTCATCTTACGTAAAGTTGCAAACGTTTCTCGTTTTTACTCAACAAACTAAAGTTTCGACATTTCGTACATTAAAACTGATTAAACCCAGTGTACGTGCCACATGAAATTTCCCGACTTCCCGAAACTTCCACTAAAAAACAATCAGCCAACGTGATCAATGAAGAACAATAAATCAATGATAAAAATGTGCACATCCGAAGATCTTATCGTTCGATCATCAAATCGTTTAATCCCGAGAAAACTCAGTCTCGATTAGTACTCCTTCAAAGAAGTACAAAGCGTCGCGAAGGAATATCAATTGTGAAAAAACACAGCTATAAGTTACATAAACTAAACTCACGCTCAAATTTGTATTTCGAAAGTTGTATACTTCCTGGTACTTGTTTCTTTGGCAATTTTTTTATTTCAGTCGAAATACGTCTGCCCAAAAGAGCGTTCGTAGAAAAACTGTTTTACTGTAAAAAAGCTATAAGTTTTCGCGTCAAGTGATACGAGTGTAGTTTTTAATTGCCTGTCACGCAATTTGTTAAGCACTGTTTTTACCTCTCGTGGTGTTTACGTTGAATTGATCATTGGTTAAAACTTTTGGATTTTAGGATGGATGGAATATACAATCCTAGTTTTGAACAGGTAAATAATTTTTGGATCAGTTGAATTATTATTATTTAATTGAATAATATTTAGCAGTTAAGATAATGTTAAGAAATTGTTTTTTTTTCGCGGCTACATTAGCTAAATTAAACTAATTTAGCAATTAATGCTAACTTTTTTTCGGCATTTACATGTCTTCCAATTTTTCAAATTTTTTTCATTTCATACTATTTTTTCATAAAGTTAATTTTATCTAACAAGCGGAAGTACGAAATGAAAATCACAATTTGCAAATTCTCGACGATCGAAATAAGGTATTGAATTTGAATATCAAACAAAACTGAACAAATATGAATTTATATTAATGATAAGAACATAGCTTGTTGAAAAAATTTGATAATTGCGTTTTTTCAACAGAACAGTGAAAATGACAGAATCAATATTAACGAAAATTCTAATGATCATGAAACAACCCAAAAGGTATGTTAAATCTGTGTTTTTCGAATTTTATTTTTCTATTGATTGTTGAAACTTTTTTGTAAGGAAACGAAGAATTCAAAATATTGGAACCGTTTTAAAAATTCGGAAAATCAACCATGGATTTCAACAATTTTTCATATTATTTTACTCATCCACTTTGTATGGGCAAGCCTTCATTTTTTTAACAAGTTTGGTGAGTTTTTGGAAAAACGAAATTTTTTGTTTGAATAAATTAAAGGTTGACGAAATTTCAGAAACGATCGAAAATTGTGATTTTAACTGGTGTAACGGATACGGAATGTTACTGCTATTGTTGTTAACTATTTATACATATTTATTCTACAGTATTTTGCATAAACAATGTACAGATAATGGATCAATTCGGTTTTTTACTTCGATTTATAAACGGATCGAAAACATGAGAAAAAAATGGTGAGTACTGATATTTTTCAGTCTAGTTTTTTGTATTTATTTATATACATTGTGGAATGTTTTCAGCGATTGTTGTTCTCTTTCGACAGTTTTTGTAAGTGCAATTATGTTTGGGATTGCAATATTTGTCATCGTCGACACTTTTGATTCAACAGAAAGACTAATAAGTTTGAGCGGCATTCTTGTTTTGACTGCGATAACTTGGATTTTTTCTAAACATCGAACTCGGGTGATTAAATTTTATCTTGGTAAATTAAAAAATATTTGGATTAATTTGTGTGTGTTTTTTTTTTTAGGTTATTTGGAGACCAGGTATAAAAATTATTATATAAAAGGAATAGTAATATTTCTATTTTTGTTAAAAACACAATAATATATATGTCATAATAATATAATAATATTTATGTTGATTTCCGAGTAAGTTTTCAATAATTTATGGAAATCCACAATTAACCCTACTGAAAAAATCCAATTAGATTTCCAATTGGAGAAATGGTCAGTTTTCCAAGTGGATTTCCAGTTAAAAATCCAAGTGGATTTTCAGTTCAAAATCCAAGTGGATTTCCAGTTAGAATACTAACAAGATTTTCAGTTGGAAATCTATGTAGATTTCCAGTTTGAAATCCAACAAGATTTACAGTTGGAAATCTAAGTGGATTTCCCGTTGAAAATCCAAGTGAATTTACAGTTGAAAATCCAAGTGAATTTCCAGTTGAAAATCCAAGTGGATATCCAGTTGGAAATCTAACAAGATTTCCAGTTGGAAATCTAAATAACACTGTGCGACAAATTTCAGATAAAAATTTGGATATCAGAAACTAGAAGCAAAAATGTAATATACACTTAATTTTAAGACACACGTGTCTCAGGGTTTCAAGAAATTAGGTCAATAAAGCTTTCCATTTAAACTTTGAAGTGTGATTGTTGAATAAATCGTTTTTGCGACCTAATTTAGCAAAACCCCGAAACACGTGAATCTATAAATTTAGCGTAGAATTCATTTTTGATTCTATATTCCGGTATCAAAATTTGTGTTGCACGGTGTAATTTCTTTTAAGGGAACTTAAATGTAATTGCAGTTGAAAATCTAACAAGATTTCCAGTTGAAAATCCAAGTGGGTTTCCAGTTGAAAATCCAAGTGAATTTCCAGTTGAAAATCCAAGTTGACTTCCAGTTGATATTCAAGTGAATTTCCAGTTGGAACTCCAACAAGATTTCCAGTTGAAATTCCAAGTGGATTTCCAGTTGGAAATCTAACAAGATTTTCAGTTGGAAATCTAACAAGATATCTAGCGGGAAATCCAACAATATTTCCAGTTGGAAATCTAGAAGATTTCTTGTAAGAAAACTTAAATAAAATTCCAGTAGAAAATCCAATTGGATTTCTTTCGGGAAAACTCAAATGAAATTCCAGATGGAAATCTAAGTGGGTTTCTTTTAGAAAAACTTAAATAAAATTCCAAGAGAAAATCCAATTGGATTCTAAACTGGAATTACATTTAAGTTTTCCTAACAGAAATCCACTTGGATTTCCAACTGGAAAATTTGTTGAATTTCCAACTGGCAATTTTGTGAAATTTCCAACTGGAAATTTCGTTGAATTTCCAACTGGAAATCTACTTGGATTTCCAACTGGAAATCTTGTTAAAATTTTAACTGGAAATCTTGTTATTCAACTGGAAATCTTGCTAGAATTTCAACTGGAAATCTTGTTAGAATTCCAACTGAAAATCTTTTAGAATTCCAACTGGAAACCCATTTGAATTTTGAAGTGGAAATTCAATTGGAAAATTGATCATTTCTCCAATTGAAAATCCAATTGGATTCTGAACTGTAATTACATTTAAGTTTTCCTAAAAAAAATCCACTTGGGTTTCCAATTGGAAGTCTTGTTGGATTTCCAACTGGAAGTCTACTTGGATTTCCAACTGAAAATTTTGTTATATTTCCAAGTGGAAATCTACTTGGATTTCCAACCGGAAATCTTGTTAGAATTCCAACTGGAAATCTTGTCGAATTTCCAACTAAAAACCCACTAAAAGATTTCCAAATGGAAATCCAATTGGAAAACTGACTATTTCTCTAATTTGAAATCCAATTGAATTTTTTCAGTAGGGAAGTTACTATAAATTTTCCGACTAATCCAAGTTTTTTATGTGGCAGCACATTTCATTAAATTTCCTCTTTTTTTAACAAGTAACTTTTTATAAATAATTTTAGATAAATTTTTAATGATTTTTCGTTTCAGTTTTCACCGGATTCGCTCTACAATTTTTATTTGGAATAATCGTAATAAGGTGGTCTACAGGAAGAAACGCTTTGCAATGTTTTTCAGAAAAAGTTGCAAGTTTTCTTGATTCTTCCCAAGTTGCAAACAGCTTTGTTTATTCTTCGGAATTAGTCGAAAAAGGAATTTTTGCATTCACTGTTGGTTTTTTGAATAAAATAAAATCATTAAATTTTGTCTTATTCGAATAAATAATTTGAATTACTTTCAGGCCCTACCAGTAATTTTTTTCATGAGCTCTGTAGTTCGAGTTTTATACTATTTACAAATTATGCAGAAAATCGTTCTGAGATTAGGAAGAATTTTGCAGAATATTATGGGAACCACGATTTGTGAATCTATTATGTCTTCGGCAAATGTGTTTTTGGGAATGGTAAGAAAATTCTTTGAGTTTAATTTTTGTTTTGATGGTTTCATCGGAAGATAAAGTTTTTTAATGAAATTTTAGAATTGCCTAAAAGATTTAAAAACTTTTTTTTAATATTATTGCAATATCAAAAATTCCTCGAAGATTGTTTTTAAAAGTTCATTGAAAATCGTGTATAATATTCCATTCGTTGATTTTTCATTATTCCTGAAAATTTTGTTTCATTTGTTCCGAAAATAAAATTAATAACAATCGTTTTTCATATATAGAAACTTTTGGAAATATTCCTGATATACCTTGAATTTTTTTTTTTTTCAAAAGGCAAGGAAAAAAAATTTCAATTTTCGCATATCCGAATTCAGCAACTTTCTTTTTCATGATATATTTGAATTTCCTTGATTCATTACCAAAATTCAACATTTAAAACTTTTCGTTTTTTTTACAGACAGAAAGTCCTTTGCTCGTATTACCATATCTCAATCGACTAACGATTTCAGAATGGCATGCAATTATGTGCAGTGGTTTCGCCTGTGTTTCGGGTGCGAAAAATTGTTGCAAAAGACAGTAAAAAACAGTTTAGAAGGTGAAGTATTTCATATGTACGAAAATATTTTTACGTGTCAACAGGAACAGTTTTAGCAGCTTACATATCTTTCGGGGCCAAACCATCTCATTTAATAGCGGCGTCCGTAATGTCGGCACCGGCGTCATTATGCTTCGCCAAATTATTTTATCCGGAAACCGAAAAAACTTTGACGAATTATGAAGAACTCAAAAACATCGAGCACGAAAAAACGTAATTACGAAATAATTTTTTCCAAGTTACGATATCAGTAAAAATTGTTAAATAAATAAAGAAAAATAAATAATTTGCGAAATTCTTACTCGAAGAAATTAAGGAAAAATAAATAAAACAATACTATTTTACACGCAATCACCGAATTTTGATTAAATAAGGGAAATGAGGAACTCCTATAAAATAGAAAGAGTAGTGGAAGGAAAGTTGTAATTTTTGAAACGCATTTCAGTGACGATATGAGCTTTTTGGACGCGGCGTCCAAAGGCGCGACCGCAGGAATTGAACTAATCATGGGAATTATTGCGAATCTCATCGCTTTTTTGTCTTTCGTCACGTTTTTCAATTCGCTTCTTGTTTGGTCTTGCGAACTCTGCGGTTACAGCGATATAACTATAGAAGTGAGTTGAATTTACGAGAATCTACGAAATCATCTAATTATCTTTTTTTCTACCTCATTTCTATACTTTGTAGTTTATTTCAAACGTGTCAGATTTCAAAAAATGTTCATCTCGATCGGAAAAATCCGTAATATTTCAAAAAATTTGATAAAAATTCTAGAAAACGGCTGAAAATCATTTTACATCACTTATCAGTTTTTAAAATAAATGAACTTGAAAATGTCGAAAATTCTTTTTTCATACTTTGTCATGAGTTTTAAATATCTCGATGATTTCAAAAAATCCTTAACATATAGAAAATCTTGAAATTTTTATCAAATTTGTAATGATTAACAGACACGTTCAACAATTTTCTAAAATACGAATTTGGTCAAGCTTTTAGCGGAATTTTCAATGATCCGAAAAACTTCATAATAATTCAACTTGTAATGAAAATGCTATTTTTGTACATTTTTTTATATATACTTCAAACATTCATCATAATGTTGAAACTTTTGAAAGTTTACAGAAAATTTGCGAGTATTATTCTAAACAAAATTTTACGAAATTCCGGTAAATCTCATGAAATTATCTAAATAATACTGAAATCGTTGTAAACTTTCAAAATTTTCAAAATGTATAAAAATTGAATTTTTTTTTTTCGACAGATAATCACTTATTTATATTGTTTTCAATGCCAATGATCTTGAAAATTCAAAACATTTCAAAACATTTATTTATTTGCTGTAAAAAAATTAGAAATTAGAAACCTTAGAAATTCTATAAAATCACCAAAATTCCTTGCGAACCCTTAAAAAATAAATTTCTTGAACATATTTCAAATCAGTTTATTACTGTAATTTTTCAAAATATCTCAAAGTATCAAAATATCAAGAACACTGAAAATTAAGATCTTTTTTACAGTAATCGATTCAAAAATGCCATACATTTAAAAATTTTCAAAGATTTTCGTAAAATTATCTGTTATTACAAAAAGTTCTAAAAATTACATAAAATTCACAAAAGATGATTTTTATGATCACCTAATTTAATGTCTAAAGTTTGTGATTATTTTTGTCTAACTCAAATTTTTGAATAGTTTCTATTATGTGCAAAATTTTGAAATTAAAAAAAAATGGAAAAACTGTAAAAATCTTCTAAATAGTTGATAATTTAATAAGAATTCGAAGAATTACAGAGATTGTTCATAAATTTTGTAAATTGTGACAATTATCATATTGTTGGAAAAACATATGGTTTTTTTTAATTATATGAAAAAATTTCAAGAACTTAGAAATATTGAAAAATGACGGAAAATTATTATGAGTTACACTAATTTTAATGAATTTTTTTCAATTATTATTGTTAAAATATAAAGAAAATTAAAAATTATTAAAATAACTCTCCAGATTGTCGTAAATTCTATAAAATTCGAAAAATCTGTTAAATTTTAGATAGTGTTAATAAATTTTGTGCACCGTGAATAATTTTTTAATTCTGAAAAATTACATTTTCAAAAATAAAAAAATGTTTCACCATACAGATACGGTCCAAAATTTTCGAAATTTGAAAAATAATCTAAAATAGGTATATTCTTTTGAGAAACGTTATTTGTTATAATTTTTAACGATTCGCTTAAACTAGAAATGATTAATTGATCAAATTTAATTCACATTCATATCATTATGAAGTTTTTTGAAATGAAAAATTTATCCTCGTACAAAGACATTACATAATTATAAAAATTCAGTTAAAATTTAGAGTTTCAGAAATTTAAAAAAATTTCGTAAATTGTTGATGTATTATAATTACGACAATCTTCTATAACCACAATTTGTAAGTTTTTTTTCTTGTTTTCATTTTATTTACATTACTTTTTTTAATTATACAGGGTGTACGAAAATCCCCATACCAAAAAGAAATCAAATATTCCTTTTTGAATTTCAAGTCGAGAAGTCCTTTGCCGCTTTTTATAAAACTCAAAATCAAAAAAGCTATTAAAGTTTGAAATTTAAACAATAAATACGCTTTTTTGACAAGTGGAGATAAAAACCACGAATCAAACTCTAACCAAATTTTCTTCATATTTTTCTGAGTCGAAAAGTCCTGTGCCACTTTTCAAAAAACTCAAAACGAAAAAAGATATTCGAGTTTGAAATCTGAGAAATCTGATTGGTTAAAACTTCAAACTAGAATATCTTTTTTCGTTTTGAGTTTTTTAAAAAGTCGCAAAGGACTTTTCGACTCAGAAAAATATGAAGAAAATTCAAGTCAATTTAAGTCCGTGGTTTTTATCACCACTCTTCGTAAGAGCGCGTTTATTGTTTAAATTTCAAACTCAAATAACTTTTTTGATTTTGAGTTTTTTAAAAGTGGCAAAAGACTTTTCGACTCAACATTTAAAAAGGAATATTGGATTTCTTTTTAGTACGGGGAATTCGGTACACCCTGTATAAATAAATTATAATAATAAATATAATTTATTATATAAATTATATTTAGGCGCGTACGCAGAAAAAAATTTCGGGGGCGGGGGTTTTTGTTAAGTTCGATTGTTACTTCTGAGAACAAGTTCTTAAAGACCCTAAAAAAATGCACAATTTTTTCAAATTTCGGGGGAGGTTTGAACCCCCAAAACCGCCCCCCCCCTGCGTACACCCCTGTATATGTATGTTTTTGAGGGCGAACAGTTGTAGAAATAAATTTTAAATAAAAACTGTTGCTCTAAAAACCTTGATCTCGCACCGAGTTCAAGGGAAGGAGAGAGTTTTCTTTTCTTGTAGTTATTTATAGTAGTAAATCCAATATTGTAGATGATGATTTGTTGGGTTATTACAGTAATAAATGAATCATTCAATGTCTATTGTCATTTGAAACATGAGTATAAGAATTTTTTCTAATTTTTTACAATAACGTGCCCATCTTATATACGCTTAAAGATGGGAATGAATTGTAACAAAGAATGGCATGTAGCTAAGAACATATTAGGCTTGGACTTTTCATGATCAACTGTATAAACTCTTAAAAGTACATGTATGTATGTTTTTGGGGCCGAAAAGGTGTTGAAATAAATTTAATAAAAAACCGTTGATCTAAAAACCTTGGACTCGCACCGAGTTCAAGTGAAGGAAAATGAGTTTCTCCGCGACAAGAGCGAGATCACTCGTTTTGGCTCCGCTAACTCGAATCGAAAATAATCGATTCTCGGTCGCTCCCGTTTAGTTAGTAATGGCGACCGCCTACGCGCGCGATTGGCAGTTTTTGATACTACAGCAGGGTAACTACTCGTTCTCCTTCATTTCTTTCGGAGAACTATTTTTTCA
>JAPYZL010018083.1:0-11519 GCA_030522825.1 Platygaster orseoliae
GTCTTAAATTCTTAACAAAAAATAACCAGATTTGTCTCATGCGCTCTAGTGAGTACGGAAGTAATGAAGTTTATATTTATGGGTCTATTTTATTTACATATTCTTTACGAATATTTCAGGATTATTGAAGTTAGTACCACAACAAATTTTTCGTATCTTATAACTTTCTCATTCTTTGCTCTTCTCCGCCTTGTAGTTCTTTTTTATATCTATTTTTATTAATGCAGGCATTTCAAGTCACTCACCAGCCCGCTTTTTATGACAAACACTGAAACCAGGACTATAAGTTATGTAAATATTTGGAAAATATCGGGTCCTTTATTTTTACGAATAAGCGCTTTAATCAAAATGATTATATTACCAAGTGAATTAGGAGTTGACAATGAGTAGAGAGCATAAAGTGGCAAAGGATAAAACATTTTCGAACTTCTAATTTTTATTTTCGAAAAATTTTTTTATTTTTAATTAAAGCTCTATTTTTCAATAATCTACTGAAGTAGAAAACTTTTACATGAATTTTTTAAATTCAAATAACGACTCCGACCAAAAACAAAAGGACTGCTGTGAGTATAGTCTGAATCGTATATCTGTCATGAATATAATTACAACTAAACTTTGTTATGATAAAACGTACATGCAAGTGAACAATAAAGAAACTTATCATATTCATTGTTTTAAGATTAAATTTCATAAAAGTGGGCAGGTGAGTGACTTGAAATGCCTGCATTAAAAATAATAGATATAAAAAAGTACTACAAGGCGGAGAAGAGCAAAGAATGAGAAAGTTATACGATACGAAAAATTTGTTGTGGTACTAACTTCAGAAATCCTGAAATATTCGTAAAGAATGTAAATAAAATAGACCCATAAATATAAACTTCATTACTTCCGTACTCACTAGAGCGCATGAGACAAATTTGGTTTTTTTTTGTTAAGAATTTAAGACAAACTACGCCCTCACCTCCACCATTTTCATTGGAAAATGTTTTTTTGGGGGTAATACTTACAAATTTCTTCCTCCGATGTGAATTGAAATTCAGGGTCACTCATAATCTCAACAATACTATCACAGTAATTATAGTACGATACAACTTTTCCTTTGTTTTCATTTTGTATTAAAGGGAAATTGCTCAACTCTGTCTGTATGATTTCTGTAAATTTTTCGCAAAAACTTATTATGAGATTAAACCAAATGTTTCATCATAAACTAAACAGAAGTAAGTTGAAATTTTCATTTTTAACAGATTTTTTGCGGATTTGTAAAAGTTTGAAAAAATTGTTGAAACGTGTTATTTCATTTGTATAATATTCCGAATAAGTGTAAAATATTCTACAGTTGATTTCATTATTTTCTGAGATCTCAAATTTAGAAGATGATCTTGTAGATTCAGAAAAAATGCCAAAAAATGTTAGACGAGACCATAACTAATAATTTTGACGCACTTGGTTAATTTTCAAAAATAACATATTGCAGTACAATTTTTCTAAATTTTCGAAATATTTCCAGAATTCCGACTATTGTTAACACTTTTTTTACATTAACATCTTTCCCAAAATGTATGTCTAATTGTACGTCCACCTTTGAAATAATCCCAAATTTTTACGTAGGAATAATAATAAAAAATGTCTATATTTACGATAATTTGCGTTGAAACCCAGTTTAAGTGGATGGCCTGTCTCAGTCAAACCAAGAGATTCAAACACGATGTCTCCGTGAACAATACTATTCGGAATGTAAGCTTTCAAAGAGCCATCATCATTGACTGTCTCAAAAGCTAATGATCCTGGATAGAATCTGACATTCTTAAAATACATCAAAAAAGACGTGGCGTTGTCGAAATCACTGTAATTAAAATCTTTCAGTTGAAAATATTTGCCGGAGAAGAAAGGTGTTACTTCATCTTCAAGTATGATATCTTGCAGTTTTCGTTTTAACACACAACTTTTGTATCCCTTAAAACTTGGCAAAACTTTGTGTATTGTTTCAGATGACCCTGAAAATTGATCGTCATTAATTTTCAAGTTGATGAAGGTTGAAAGAAAACTCAATTTCTGTACTTACTGTAAAATCGTCAGCAATGGTATCGATGAGTTGGAATATAAAGTTTTTCTGATAATTGTGTCTCTATATTATTATTTGACTTCAAAAATCTTCAGTTTTCTGAATATTTTTTTGGGTAAATTTCAGAAATGATCTGTCTTTACGAAATCAATTTGTGCAGCAACTTTTGTTTGTACTTGAAATCGTAAGAGTTCGTTTTTTTTTATTTTGGGATGTGTTGCTTAAAAAAATTGAGTAAGTAGACAATACAGAAGAATTTTTGAAGTTTACAATTACATAAGTTATTATTTTTTACGAATCGTACCTTAAAGTGAATATATCTTTGATAATGTCAATGAATATGTCTTTGGTTTCTTTTGTGGGTTCATCAGAAGTATGGTTGGTTACGAATTTTTTGCATATAGTATTTAAAGCGTTCGCTATTGTTGATTTGATACTTTGAACGGGGGATAATTGTTTATTGTCAATTAATTCTACAAACAATTCAGTATCTGAAATAATAAAATTTTTTGAAAAGATTTATTATGAAATATGTTATTATATTTCGTTGCTGTAAACGTTAAAAGACATCGAGGAATTTTCGTAAACTCAACATGTGAATTAACAAAATTTTACAGAAACTTGTAATTATCAGATTGCAATTACAAATATAGAAGTATTGGAAATAAAAAAATGTTACTCTGAGAATCTTGTGTAAAAAAAAAGATAGGAAATAGATCATTACTCGTCAATTCAAAATTTTTACAATTATTACTTTACAATCTGAGCTCTGAAAATGTAAGTAGTTCCAAAATTATGCATATTATATATAATTTTTAATTTTTCGAACCCTAAAACCAGGATTTGACAATCACAAAATACCAGTTACACAGTTATTTTATTTTCTTAGTTATATTTTGATCATATTCAAGTGAATGATTTAAAAATTTGAATCCAAAATAAATCAAACAAAGTTAGAAAAAAAAGTAAAATCGAATGTGAGTAAAAAATTTTTTGAAAAAAATTTGATGTCAAAAGACGTGTTCAAATTTATTGTTTCTGGGAGAAAAACGAACATACAAATTTTTTTATAGCTTAAATTTTTCGAAATTTTTCCAACATTATTAAAGTTTTTGAATAAATTGCAAAAACCATACATTGATTTTTTGTTATTTAAACATGGACTTTTATTGAAAACTAATGTAATTTATATTCCTCATCCTTTTTTTGTATGGTAAAAACTTGGCACATTATAAAACTCGAAATGTACCTTATATCTTTCCAACGTTCATAACTAAAAAACTGTTGTATACTGCACGGAGAGAAAAATCGACCTCTCAAAGCACGGGACTTCCGGTGTTTTGAACGCGTGAAAAATTTGTCCTTTAGAACGAGGAATTAGAGCACGAACCCGTAGGCTCAACCCACAAGTTCACCAGTTGAAACTGTGAATTTCACCGGTTTAAAGGACGAGAAACTACCTGCTTCTAAAGGAGGAACGGTTCCATCCTTTGAAAGGTCGATTTTTCTTTCCGTGTGCATTTTGAATATTATTTCTAAATAGTTACTTTCTACGAAATATGCACTCAAGTGACACTTCCATTTTTTGAAATACATAATGAGAAGTGAAAATCTTACAGACGTCATGACCAAAAATGGCAATTCGTGGCAAAAAAAAACTTTTTTTTCATACTTTGAACTTTTCAACTATGAGTTTACAACGAATTCGAGATTTCTATAACTTCTTTCAAGAACTACAAGTCGTTTTAGAATAGTTACTGCATTGGTTATTAAAAAAAAATTCTTCATTTTCTTTGATAGCTTAATATATCCAAATGTTAATTAACACAGTTTTATCATACCTGTATCAGAGCTGAATGTTGTTATATTAAGCTTCCCATTGTTAAAACTCATAGTACTTCGGCATTTGTTTTCAGGAAGTTCAGAATATGAGTGTTCAACGATAGTATCGATTAGCACGTTTTCTGGAAAAAAAAACCAAACCCATATAAGGCATGATTTCCAAAATAAGAATAAAAAGAAATGACAAAATTTGAAGTTATGAATAATTGAACGTACCAAAGTTAATGTCAAGTAAACCATGCTGTCCAGGACAGTTGAGTTCATGGGAGTGTTGAAAATCAACTTCCCCAACGATGTCTAGAAAAGGAAAACGTACAGACAAATGTACACTGCGCGCACTGTGATTATTCGTAACTATGACATCTTCCAAGAATGGTTTTTGTCGAAAATGCATTTCAAGGTTTTTGCAATTGTACGATATGTTATATGCATAAAAGCCCATGTCCGGTATTGCAAGAGATGTGATCGAAAAAAAATCTGACAATTCAGTTGATCCGTACAATGTTGCAGCTTCATTTTTGATCTCTGTTTGGAAGTTTGTATTGTCCTCGTTGCCCCATGATTTGTTATTCACTGTGAAAAAAACAAAATTTGATAAATATCTATCAGTTATTCTGTTGTTTCTTTTTAAAAGTAACAATTTTTGCGACAATTGTTAGTCACAATCCGTAAAATGAATTGCTTGAAATCAGAAATTCATTCAGTTTATTTAAAAATATAGTGTATTAGGTTTTCTGATGCGTTTGGCGTATTATTTTTTGACTAGAATTTGAATTTGAAAATTTATCCAAATTCATATTACATTTTTACATAATATATTTTACCTGCTGAACACACCAAATATTTCGTAACAAATAAAACGAAAAATTTAAAGGGTAGTGATTTCATCTTGAAAATCAAAACTTCGAGAAAGATACTTTGTGAAGTAGGGAAATTCGTTTTTTGAAAATAGTGATTTTAGAAGAGAATTGTAAGAAGTCACGGAACACTGAGAACTGAAAACTGGCAGTGCTTTACATCGTTTATATACACGAGAATCTCCTCTTTTCGCATGAAGTAAGGAAATCCTTTGATTTGCAATTTGATATCAATTTTTTATGTCTTTTAAAGATGTTTACGAAAATTAATATCTCAGTATTTTTTCTTCATTTCCGCTAGCTATTGACAGGAATTCCTGGATGATTAATAATGATAGGAATAAACTGTTGTGTAAATGTACAAGTGTCATTTATTTGTACAATTTTTCTGCAAGTTAATTGCTCGATACACAATTTCTAAGTTATTATTTTTAGAATAATTCAAAACAGTTTTGTTATATTGAAATTCACATCTGAAGTTTTCCTAAGTGAGAAAATTTTGTTAAGATGAAAAAATAGATAAAACGTTTTTTTTAGCAAACGCACATATTTCTGTAATGTCGTAATGCATTGATAAAAATTGTTTTTATATATTCTCAGAATAAAACTTGTACGTAATATCTTATTTACGACTTCCTTTCTATAAAGTAGTCAACAAGTTTCGATAGAAATAATGTACGAAAAATCCTGTGAATCGTGAAAACTGATAATTTGAAAAATGAGTTCATTAAACGTATGATTTCACAAAAACTTATATCTCAATTCAAGCCACCTTACACGATCGATTTTCAATCCTGGTTTTTTTCCAGAAAACAAAATTCTTAAAAGTGGTACATGACCAATCAATAGAAACATTTATAAAAAACAAATAATACTGAAATAGCATGGAAAAGGTGTTAATTTCTAACGTTTTTTGTCAGTCAATTATTTATTTTTTGTTAAATAATAGTTTCAATCAGCTTGATATTTGCACATATTGAAGCTACATCTAAACAACCCTAGAGAAATTAATGGTTTTTATTACCATATAGAAAGCAAAATTCGTGATAACTGCATTCATGATTGATGCAAGAAATTTTGAAGATACTGCATCTCTTGAAAGTTTAGAGCATAGAAGAACGTGGTTAAGAGAACCATATAAATAGTAGTATTTATGAAAATTTATTTATAGTCAGCCTTATTATTGTTATGGTTTTTGCAACTAAATCTAAGATAACTACAGTAATTTAAATTAAATAACACTGTGCAACAAACTTAAATTTGAAAAAGTTGATAAACACTCATTAGCAAAAATCGATAGTACATGGCTCCAAACGCATATATGTCGGAGCATTTTCAAAAGTTAGCTCTTGTTTACGAGTAAATAATTATTAGAAATTCTAAATTAAAAATCGTATAACTCCCTCAATTTTCATCCGATTTTAAAAACGAAAAAAGAAAAATCGCTCTTTTAAATTGGAGAACCTATTTCTGCTGAAAAATTTGCGAAAAGTTGCATTTTTTTGCAATTTTTTGCAAAAAATTTTGCATTTTTTTTTAAGTTGCAAAAATTTTTGCAAAGTTGGATTTTCGGGAACAAGTCATTATTGATTGATTTTCATTAAAATTTTGATTAAAGTTTATGAAATATTCAAGTTTATAAAATTTTTATTACAGTTATTAATTATTATTATTCCTGAAAATGCAACTTTGCGAAATTTATATTTTATTTATATATAAATAATATTATATTATTCATATATATATATTTATCGAATTATTTATATTTATATTTATTTATACGTATATTTTGAATTATTTTCTTATCGCATACTAATAAAATTGTATACAAAGATGACAACTTGTAGAAATAAAATAATAAATGAAATCGTTGAAAATCAAGTGTTAAATTTTGAACGAACCTAAAAGTTGTATTTACCTTAAATGTAATATTGATGAATTTTGGAATAAAATAGTATTTAGCTTTTTGAAAAGAATTTCGAGTGGAAATTGTGATAATTTTCTGTACGTGATTTTCATATTTTCATTTGCAGATGTGTCGTTTTAGTTTTATTACAGTGGCGTTCGTCCGTAAGAACTGCATTTTTTTATAGGCACCGAGCCAAGCATTTGTCGCCATGTGGCATCCGATACGTGGTTCGCCAAATCTGGAAATGCAGCGTACTAGACTTTAAATTTGGTATTCAAGTTAAATAATTTAGCTGCTCTTGCACGTTCTGAATCTCATGAAATTGTTTTTCACAGTAACTAAGGTACACAACGAACAAGTATCAGTTTTTTTTTCAGATAATGAATTTCTCTATCATTATTTATTAAAGGATTTCACAACTAATTGATGCATGAGATCTATAAGACACAAGTTTTATTTATTATTTTTAATTGACAAGATCCTTTTTACACTCAAGCAGTTCGTTCTTTTTGTTAGTCGAATCGTTAAATTTTCGAACATAAAATTTCCTTACTTTTCAGTTTTCATATTTCATTTTCTCAGCTTTTAAAATTTAACCTATTCAAAACTCTAAAATCAAAGAAATTCCTAGTGAGTTATATCTAATTTGAATTATTATCAAAACTTACTGATAATTAGGATCGAAAGCATGAATAAAATAAATCACTTCACGGAAGTTTATTTGTTCTTAACTACATGACACTGGCTCTGAGAGAACGAGAGAAATTCTTAAATCTGAAAAGTTAGGAAACAAAGCATTGAACTTCGTATACGTTCGAGTCAAAACATTTCCACGGGATACATTAGCTTCGTCGATGTTCCAGAGTGAAGGAAAATGTCGCGTCGGAGTCGTAGAGGCGTTATGCAATGCTCTGTAAAGGCTCATCGTTGCGCTTGACAGACGACATGTATGTGAGCTATCCTCCGCTAACCTCATATAGAGTGCCCTTATCATGGGTGCTTAAGCGTATAAGCCTCCTGCACGCACGCTGCACGCATACGAGCCCGGAGAATACATGCGAATAGTTCGATATTTGCACGTTCTACAAATGCCTGCAGGCCCGCATGTTCGACCTGGCGCATTGGGACGTTACCTTAATTTCCCAACCTTTTTTTTTGCTGTCGAAGACGCGCTACACTCAGAAAAAAATTTCGGGGTCGCAACGGTTTTGTCAAGCACTCTGATCCAACGAGAAAATTCCGAATTCCAAATTCCAAATTAAAATTTTGGGGTTTCAAAATGACAAAAGTTAATAGAATAACTTCACATTCAGATTCTTCATCTCTCTATATAATAAAAAAACTTTATCCCGCTGATTCAGTCAACACTAACCTAACCTGACTTCTTATGACTTCACACTTAATACTTAAGACTTAACACTCAAAACTTAACACTTAAGACTTAACACTTAATATTTAAGATTTAACACTCAAGACTTAACACTTAGGACTTAACACTTAATACTTAAGACGTAACACTTTATACCCGAACATTTCCGAAACTACTCGAACACTTCCGAACATACACTAATGTCACGAAATGTTATACTCGAACATACCCGAACACTTCCGAACATACCCGATCATACTCGAACACTTCCGAGCATCCCCGAATTTTTTCCGAACATCTGATAAAACATTTTTCAAGAGTTTCCGTTCAAAAGAATCAAATATCAAAAACCCTTAATTCTCATTTTTCAAATCCGTTGTTTATTCTCGAAAAATATGAGAACCAACATTAATCTTTCCAAACAACAAACAATTCTCGAGCCTGGAGATATCGTAAAAATGCTTTTTAGCTTGTCCGAATGCAACGAATGAATTCGATAAACCACGGGTTTTTCGTGTCTCGCAAAGTATCGGAAATGCGAGCTTTGCCACGCGACGCATAAATCTGACAAAGTGAAGAATCTATGAACAAAAGTAGAACCACTTACATACGCGTTGAGCGGGATTTATAGCGGGGCGCGGAATACAAATACGCGGCGCATCATAAATTCCAAAGGGCGAGGCCGCGTAAGGTTTCCGCAAGCAACAATGTACAGTTCGCGGGTCCCCTGAAAGAGCCGTGTACACCTGACGTCACGAATATTTCCCGGGATTTTCCGCGCGCGAAACGTTGATCACTGCAGCAAGGAAATTTCAGCGTGTTTCGCGGCATAATTTTTATGAGCCATCACGAGAACATTGCGAATAATAGCATTTATACAGGTTCTTGGGATGGAGTTATATCGTAGTACAGTGATAAATAAAACGTTATATTTATGTATTCTTATTTTGTTAAAAAATATCTTTTTAGTTTATTGTTGTTATAAATAATACACTGTTGTTAATATTGTATTAAAAAACCTTATATTATTGTAAATAACAAAAGTGATCGAAAATTAAAATTTTTCGAATTTTAAACACACCTTTTTATTAAGACTGTGCTTTTCTTCGTGTACAAGTCGCAATGTGATAAAAATTTGTTTTTTTACTGCCCATTGATGTATAATGATGAAGAGCCATATTGCAGAGTTGTAGTTGTTACAACAATTGTAAGATGTTTTTTTCATTTTATTTTCTTCAAAGAAATGTTTAGAAATATAGATTTCAAATGAATTTAATTCTGTTTAAGAATTTCTATGACAGAAGTTACATGAAAATCATATGGATAATTGAAAAAAATTTTTTTTCTCAATTGAGCTGTCAAGTTCAAAAGTTTGCACGCTAGATTTCAAAAATCAAATCTCGAAATAGATCTTTCTTACCCTTGAATGAACTCAAGAGCAGAGATTCATAAAAATGCACACTTAAATTTGAATTAATTGCTAGTAAATAATAACACAGTTTAATTTTTTTCTATACTATGTTTCTAATTCATCTTAAACATAATTGCAATACTTGATTCTCTATTATTAGAATTTAAAAGTCCGAAATTTCAAATTTCAAGGAGCGAAAATTGAAAATGCTCTACTCGAAAACTGAAAAAAATTGAAATCTAATTGTGTGAGTTATTCAAAAACTTCATAATAACTTTTCATCTATTTTTAAGAACTTATTCTTATGAATAAATATATATTACTTTCTGTTAAGTTATTTTAAATAAAAAAAGTCATTGAATTTTGATAATAGTAACGCCCCAACCCTCTCCAAACATCGCCAATGTATAAAAGCCAGAATAAATAAAAATGCCCCTTGTCCTCTTTTCCAAAAAATCCACTAACCCCCCTCCCCCCTTCCTCCCCACCCACTCGCCGAATATCGTTGATGAACAACCTTAATAGTAGTTGCGAGTGAACGTAATTAAAAACCAAGATACAAAAGCATTGAAGTCAGTGAAGAATTAATATGCAAGGAAAGATTGACACTGTTAATCAATCGTAGTAATTGGCTGAAAAATATTATTGTTTAGTATTAACTAGAAAAGTTTGAATTTTTAAAAAAATATTATTGTTTAGTATTAACTAGAAAAGTTTGAATTTTTTTAAATTACACATTGTCTACGAAAAACAATAATAGATTAAATAATTTTGCGGGATAATGTGATGAAAAAAACGAGATTTAATAGTATTGAAATCAATACTCAATTAATATACATACTGAGAAATGATGTTTCAATTAAAATGAATTTCATAATGTCAGGAAAGGGTATTTTGCCTTTATATATTCTAATCCTGCAGATATTTATGTGAAACGCCATAATACTTGGGCGATGAAAATAAATACCGAGCCTATGAACGTCACATGGAATACACACGTGGTTTGAACTTGCTCAAATGAAAGTTTTGTCAAAATCTAAAAGTCTCGAAAATAAAAGCAGGATAAAATTAATTCGTGGGCTGCTATCAAGGATTCAGAAAGTCGCCCTTTTCAGGGAACGAGGTTAATGAATACTCCGGTAACAAAGTTATTATTTCAGAGTTGTGGAACAGGTACGTATTTGAGGATGCGGTAAAAACATTTAAACGAAAAGCTGTCGTATATTCATTGATTTGTTTAATAAATACTCAATAAATACCATGCGAAAATAATGAAAGTGAGTGAGTGAATTTCGTCGAGTACAACTTAGATGATGTTTTTTAAATTATTATATCTTAGTAACAAACTCATCATAAAGTGGTACAAATCAAATGTCATCGATTAGTGATAAAGCAAAATTGAATAATATTATCATATTTTATGTTGTAACGAACATACACTGGATGCCCGTTAAGGCAACACGCGTTTATGCGACCGCGCGTTGAAGCGACGAAGAATTTCCCGTTTGTGCGACCGTAGGGACGTCCCAAGTCACCGCCACCCTAATACCCGCTCACTCATTCATCCCGCTTCTAGCTACACCGAACCCGAATACTGCGTTTGGCTACCGATAAGGAACAGGTTTCCGATCACGTGTTAAAATGTATTTAGAAAGTCACAGCCAATAGCGCATGGATTGACTCCTCTCCCGTTGGCCCAAACTGCCCCACACTTAACCAGCAACTTGAATAGTAGGAGGAAGAGGGGCCCAAACGTTCTCGTCGCTTTAACGAGCGGGCCTGGTCTCGTTCAAGTCGCCTTAACAGGCATCCAGTGTAACTTACAAAATGAGAGAGGTCGTTTCTTGTACAGCTGCCCACGAATTATTTTTATCCTGCTTTTATTTTCGAGAGGATTAGATTTTGACAAAACTTTCATTTGAGCAAGTTTTAACCACGTGTGTATTCCATGTGACATTCGTAGGCTCGGTGTTTATTTTCATCGCCCA
The DNA here is from genome assembly GCA_030522825.1 of Platygaster orseoliae. NCBI lineage: Eukaryota > Metazoa > Arthropoda > Insecta > Hymenoptera > Platygastridae > Platygaster > Platygaster orseoliae. The sequence continues at coordinate 11,439 of JAPYZL010018083.1, forward strand.
AGTATTATGGCGTTTCACATAATATCTGCAGGATTAGAATATATAAAGGCAAAATACCCTTTCCTGACATTATGAAATTCA
>JAPYZL010018086.1:0-15651 GCA_030522825.1 Platygaster orseoliae
TTCAATTTACTTTCGAGTAAATTATCAATCGGAAAATAACCAGTTCGGCATATTCGCATTCGGCAAAGTGGGTTGTTCGTCATTTTGGGATTTCGGATAGATAAGTGCGTCCCATTAAGATTAAGTAAGGAATAGATTGAAGGTAAATCAATGATCGAAATAATGAAATTTTTGAAACTGCTGGCAGTGTATAGGAAAAATTCATCATTAAATTTTCGGAAAATTTAAAATTGCTCCGTTTCTACTGCCGGTTACAGGGTGCAAAAATCATGTGCCGATAAAATAAAAAGTTTAAATGAAGGACGTGTAAAAAAGTCCTTACGAATCACGAGTTTGCTTAAAATATGTTTAGGTGCAACTTCCGATGAAATTAGGTAATACCAGTAAAAAATAGGAAATTTCATGACTTTTTAGATGTGAAATTTAGGCACTTAAATAACAGAACTTATTTCTATCTCTGATAAGAATTTCATCTCGTAAAAGTAGATGAGTAGTAGAGATCCTGGACCATTTTGACTTTGAGGATAGTTATTATAAATAACTCGTTAACAATTTTTCAACTGTAAGGTCAAAGGAGGGCCTAGAATATTTATCACTCATTTACTCATAGACAAACATTCATAACTTATCTCTCACTTGAACCGCATCATTTTAACAATAATAATATGAAATATCAAGAATGGACAAAATTACATTGTGGAATTCCAGTATTTTTAAATTAAAAATGACACGAATTAACAGAAATACAATTTCGAACAAATCTAAGTTTAGGATTTTTTGCTTTGATGCGGTTTTCTTACATACAATGCTATTTTCTAGCACTTAACAATCATTTTAAATACTCTAAACTTGCAAAGTAGGTAGGCTATCGGAGTTCTGGATCCCCCCACTCCTTCACCCACCACGTGATCGCAGGGAAGGAACCTACCTTACCGACGGAGGGGGTCACGTGGTGGGTGGAGGAGTGGGAGACCCAGAACTCCCATAGCTCATCTACTTTTCAATTTCATAAACTTCATACTAGCCACAAATTACTGAAGTTGATAAGAATCTATAAAATAGTTAGCTAGATTTAAAAAGCGAGAAAATCGAGACAGTCCGAACGAAAAATGCTCTCTGAGAACTTAGTAAAATCGAAACAAAAAAAGATACGCTCGATTCTACGCACATGATAGATAAAAACGTACATTTACATTCTAAGTTTTCGATCTCTATACACTTTTGGAAAGAAATTAAACCTAAAATCAAAACATGGAGAAAACTTTATACTCAAAATAATTTTCTTTTGAGCATTGTTCACTAATCTCGTTATCAACTATTCCAGAATTTCCAAAGAAATTCTGTCTATCAAATATCTCTACAATGATCAATCGTTTCGTAAAAAAATCATCGATTCCGTGCCTCTTAACGAAGAATTATCCAATAACTTGAAAAAAAAATCTCAACTGTACAGAGTTGATAAACTATGTAATTTGAGTTTAAACGTCATCATTATAAAAAACGAAAAATTGTCATTTTACTAGTTATAGCTCCGAAATTCCGTAATTAAGACTTGATGAATTTTTCGTTCCTGCTTATGGCGTGCCCAATTAATACAGAATGTCTTATAAACGATCCAAAGGAAAGAGATCGATGTATCGCAAAATTCTAAGATATTTTTCCCTTTGCCCTTTTTTCCCAAAATCAGTATTTGAAAAGTTATTCGCGATTGAAGCGGATCCAATCACCGCGAGCTCCCTTCCACTTTCTCGGCTCGACCAATCGGCGCGCGGCTGTTATGGTCAGAAGCGCGTTCCAACTCGTCAACTTTCATCGCGAATAACTTTTTCAATATTGAAGTTAAAGAAAAACGGCAAAGAACAAAACTTGTTAGATTTTTGCGAGCTATCGATCCCTTCCATTCAAAACGCTAATTAGCATACTCAAGATTGACAGTTAGCGCAAATCATCGCGCAAAGATGTTTCGTCTTACGAAAAATCACGAAGGTGCCTGAATTAGGCTTCTCTGGTAATTGAACAAACATTGTTCGCCATTGATTTAGCTTGTACGAAATCATTCTTCGCTAGATTTATCGTTTGTTCTGTGAACGTTTGCAGCCAATAAAATTATTTTTCAATACGATTACGGAGTTTGCTTCTGAGTTCCTGTTTTTTGGGGGGATTTGGGAAGAAAGTGGACGAATTTTCAACAAATATATAATACTTTATTTCTCTTCGTAACAAATGCATGGAAAAACCTGCACAGAAAAGCAGAGGCGCGCCGGTAAAAAAAGAATTTCGTCTTACACGCTACGCTTTGGCATCGAGGCCCACAATAACGCGCTAGATTCTAGCACACGTACTTTTCTATGCCCACGAAAAGAATTCGCTCATCCCAATATTTTGCCTATAGATATCACGTAAGCCAAAAATGATCGTTGCACGGAAATAACGATTAGAGAAAAAAATATTGCACGTGCGAGTAAAAAACACTGAAGAAAATATTTTCCAAAAATATTCAGTTCGACCATTCCATAAATGATGTCGCAATACGAGCAGATTGTGACGTAATTTATGAAAGCTTCCAAAAATTTGAACTTTTTACATTCGTTTTCGCGACTCGGCAATTTTCGTGCGAACAATAAAAAACACAGCGCGGCAATTCCGTACAAATAACACGTATAAAAAACTTTTTTTTTGTTTATCACAACCAAAATCACGCTGAGAAGTTTGTTCTTTCAAACGGAAATGTTTCGTTGCGCGGCGGAAAAACTTGGGCAAGGCCCGAGGATTTTTCCATCGCGTTGCGGAAATCGCGATCCGAGTGCAAACGTTTTCAACACTATTTACAACGCGGTTGATTATCACAACTAGCAAGGATAAATTGCAAACAGGTCTCTGATTTTCAGATTGTACTTTTCGTTCTTGCGATCTGTGGTGGGTTTTGGAAAACCTCGAGAATTTTTGGTTGGATTTCAAAATGAACAAGATCGAGGGTTTTTTAGAGAAATAAAAAGTTTATTTATTTGACTCGAAAATTTTAATATGCAAACTAGTAATAGAAAAACAGAAAGTTGAATATAATTAATTAATTAATCCAAAAAATTTGTGAATTAGAATTTGGAATTCCAGCGATTTTTTGATTAAGGGAAAATTCTAAGTAAAAATAGTGAAATTAGGACAAGTTTCATGATGTAAACCTTGATATACGTAGAATTTAGAGTTCGAATTTGAATGTTGCCTGGTTTTTAAACTAAAAAAATTATCAATCCTCAAAATTTTCTCACTAAAAAAAAGAAAAGAAAAATAACGTGTAATGAAACACTGGGTTAAAAATTAAATTTATTTCGAAAATTCATGTAATCGAAGTTTGAATCCAACAATTTTTCGATTGAGATAAAAAATGTGAAAAAATACAAATGAAGGGTGAGGAATCAAAAGGGCCTAACCCACATTTCAATAAGGCGGTTTTCTTATCTTATAGGCGAAGAAAATAAGCTTTATCAAAAAGTGGGTTAGGCCCTTTTGATTCCTCACCCTTCAAATGTATTCCATTTAACTTTATAAACGAAAAATCTTCAAATATTTTGATATTCAAAAAATAGATCCTCAAAATTAACTTTAATTAATTAATTAATTGATTAATTTCAATTAATTATTTAATTGAAATCCAAATAAAATAGTTTTATAAGTGATAAAAATCCAAAACTGAAAAAATTCATCTTAATCGTAAAACTGAATTTTATACCTGAATTTCTAAAATCAATTTTTAAAAAAAGAGAAATCTGAGAAAATTCAAATGTATTTGATTGAATTTCACAAACGAAAAATCTTCGAATGTGTAACTTAAAATATCCAAATGTGAATATTTGCAAATTTCGATATTCGAAAAAATGAATATGGAAATAAAATATTAAATTCCAAGAAAATAGTTTTTTTATTGACAGAAATTCAAAATTGCAAAATATGTATTTTATTCGTAAAACTGATTTATACCTAAATTTCTGGAAAATTAAATTTTGAAATCCGATAAATCTGAGAAAAACCTCAAAAAAATCTCAAGAAATCCAAATTTATGCCATTGAACCTCAAAAAGGAAAAATTTTCGAATATTTAACTTAAAATACACAAAATTAAGCAACTGAACATGAGTATTTACAAATTTTAATATTTAAAGAATAGATCCTCAAAATTAATCCTTCACAAAAACAAAATTACATTTTTCATATTTGCATGCATATTGAAAAATTTGAAATGCGTATAAAATAATTTTTTAAGTAATAAAAATCCAAAACTGCAAAATATTCATTTTATTCGTGAAACTGACTTATACCTAAATTTTTTGAATTTAATTTTAAAATACGAAAAATCTGAAAAAATGTTTTCTACTGAACTTCGAAAACGAAAAATTTTCGGATACGTAACTTAAAATACGTAAAATTCAACAATAAAATGTAAATATTTGCAAATTTTTATATTCAAAAAATGCATATGGAAAAATATGAAATCCGTATAAAAAATAATTTTTTAAGTGATAGAAATCCAAAACTGCAAAAAATTCATTTATCCCTAAAACTGACGTATACCTGAATTTCTTAATTAAATTTTAAAATCCTAAAAATCAGAAAAATTCCAGAAAATCCAAATATATTTCATTGAACTTCAAAAACGAAAAATCTTCGAATATTTAACTTAAAATACGTAAAATTAAGCAACCAAATATAAATATTTGAAAATTTCGATATTCAAAGAATAAATCCTCAAAATCAACCCTCCAAAAAAAAGTGCATTTTCCATATTGAAAATCGTAATATCATGCATAATATGTGGAAAAATCTGGAATCCACATAAAATAATTTCTTCAATGACATAAATCCAAAACTACAAAATATTCATCTTATTCGTAAAACTGACTTACACCTAAATTTCACAAATCCGAAAACCCGAAATTCATGAAAAAAATGCATCATTAAAGGTTTTCTAAAATCCATCAAGAACCTTTGCAACAATCATCAACTTTTTGATTAAGTTCTGAAAAAACAGGCCCAAACAACAATAAATTTTCATAATAATAATAAAAATAAACATGTATTTAAAAACTGAATAAGAAACAATTTAAAATAACAGGAAACCAATACTTTCAATACTTTTATCTTCGAATGAAGTTAAACTGGAGGCACAGTCTTGGTTAAAATAGCGAGTTGATAAATATTTCCCCTTCGAGAACGATCACCCATAATAGCCATACCAAAGACCTATAAATATACCATATTCCTAACTCAAAGTGCGTCAAATACGTATCATATATATCATGTGTAGCTGTCACCTACGTGTACCTATACGTCACACAAGTCTTACGTATGTAACTTCAAGGTCATTGTTCTCCAAGGGCCTTTTTGTTTTCGTTGTACTCGAAGTACTTTGTTCTTGGCACAAAAGATGGTTTTCGAAAACAACGTCCATTACTTTTTTGTCATTATAAAATAAATGTTCATTGTTAGTTGATTGCTAAAGTTGATGATCCCGTGGAATTTTTCATATTTGCACACGTTCAAGGCCATCCAGTTTATCCTCAAGATTCGTAAGGGTAATTAGTGCATAGAGGAATAACGAGGTCATCCATGTTGGGAATGACGACGACTTTTTCGAACTCACGGAGTAGTTTGGTTTCGATCCACTTGGTCACGTAGACGATGTTCAGTGCTCTCTCGCCAACTGCTGGCTTGGCGGTCAAGGTTATTCGCGGCACGGGACGAAAACCGTACCAAAAACGATCGGACGGAGCCGGGGGAATGTTGATGGCTAAGCTGCCTTCGATGCTGGACACGCTGACCACAAGACGAATTTCCGTGTTCGACACGCCTTCCATGGCTCGTCGAATATAGGATAATTCGGTGGCCTGTGAAAAGAAATTTTGGAAAAATTTGCTAATTATTTTTATTCGACGGCGTGTAGAAAAGACAACTTTTTCACGTACTAGGGCGAGGCAAAGCTGGCGTTTCCAGACACTGTTGAATAAATAGTCCTTCATTAGTGTGGAACAATTTTTTTAACTCATTTGATTACTTTCAGGTTCGTTAAAAAAAACTTTTCCACACTAGTGGAGAAATATACTATTTTTCAACGCCGTGTGGAAAAAGCCACTTTTCCACACGCTAGGGCGATGCAAAACTGGTATTTCCACATTTTGTTGAATAAATAGTCCTTGATTAGTGTGGAACACTTTTTTTTATTCAACGCCGTGAAGTAATGGCTCGTTTCTCCCACGCTTGTATCTCATAAAACTCGCATTTCTTCATGTTGTTGAATAAAATATCGTCCTTAACTAGTGTGGAAATTTTTTATAACTCATCTGATTACAACGCTCGCGTTGCAACCCTCAGATTCGTCAGAAAAAACTTTTCCACACAAATTAAGGAATATACAGTAAACTTTCGTTTATTCCAACTCGTTTCCGCTCGGTTATTCCAACTGGCGATGCCCCTCCACCTCTCACCACTTTCCCTGTGCGGCCTACCCGCGTGACGTGAAATTGTGTGCGTCGTGCGTGCTCTGACGTGCTCATAGTTACGCGAGTCACGACTCACGATGCATTTTATCTCTCTCGCACACGAGACTGTTCATTGGTTGCCCCGCGTGGCGACATAGCCAATGAGAGTTACTGATGTTTACGTTTCGCGGCGGTTGGAATAAACGAAAGTTTACTGTACTATAACTCATCTGATTACTCTCAGGTTCGTTAAAAAAAACTTTTCCAAACTAGTGAAGAAATATACTACACTCGTTCTATCAAAGTCAATATAATTTAACATGATTAAGAAGGAGTAAAGTTATGTGAAGTAGTTGAACTTATGAAAACTTTCACATAATAATAACTATATTTTAGTATTCATGTAAATTTTTATGTATTATGTTAAAATTTGGAAAATTTTGAGATTGAGATGTTTTGTAAAACTTGGTAATTTCAAATTTTACGTTATTTAGAAAATCTTAGTAAATTTTTTTATTCATTTATAATTTATTGAATTTTTCCCATTCTAAGAACCCCATGAATTATAATAGTTTTGAAGTTTTTAAAAAGAATGACATTTTGAAAATCCGTTAAATTTCGTAAAATTCGAATATTTAAAATGTAATTGATAAGGGAAATTCGAAAAATTACTCGTTTTTATGATTTTGAGTCTTGTATATAAATTTACGAAAATCAAAAAATGGAAAATGTATGAAAATTTTAAATATGTCAAAATTTGGAAAATTTTAATGTTTTTTGAAACTTTTCAGTTCTTAAATTTACGTTATTTGGAACACTTTAGCAGATATTGTTATTCTATCATAATTTAATGAATTTTTCCCACTCTAGAAACCACGTGAATTATTATTATTTGGAAATGTCCAAGAAGACTGACATTCTGGAAATTCACTAAATTTCATGAAATTAAAATATTCAAGCAATTTTCGAAATCATAGAAATGAAATCGATATGGAAAATTCGAAAATTACTGATTTTTATGAATATTTAGAATCTTGTATTTCAATTTACAAAAATCACAAAATGGGAAAAATGTAGAAAACTCGTAAATAAGTCAATGTTTGGAAAATTTTAAAATAAAAATGTTTTGTAAAACTTTTAAGTTTCATAATTCATGTTGTTCCAAAAATTTTAGCAGAAATTGTTATTCCATCATAATTTAATAATTTTTTCCCACTCTAGGAACCCTTTAAATTATTACAATTTTGAAATGTCTAAGAATAAGACTGAAATTCTGAAAATTCACTAAATTCTATGAAATTCAAGTATTTAAGCAATTTTCAAAATCTTAGAAATGAAATTGATGAGGAAATTCCGAAAAATCACTCATTTTTATGAATTTAGCATCTTGTATAATTATAAATTTACAAAAATCACAAAATGGGTACAATGTAGAAAAATCGTAAATACGTGAAAATTTGGAAAATTCGGTGATTCAGATATTTTGTAAAACTTTTTAATTTCAAAATTTACGTTATTTAAAACATCTTAGCAAATTTTGATATTTCATCATAATTTTATAAATTATTTCGACTTTAGGAACACCGTGAATTATTTTAACTTTAAAATTTCCAAAAAGACTGACATTCTGAAAATTCACTAAACTTCATGAAATTCAAATATTCAAGCAATTTTCAGAATTGTAGAAATGTAATTGATAACAGCAATTCTAAAAGTTCTCATTGTCAGACATTTGAAAAGCTTCAATAAATTAAATGACTTCACTGAAGTTTATTTGTTCTTAATCAGGTTATACTGGCTCTGAGGTAACGAGAAAAATTCTGAAATCTGAAAAATAAGGAAAATTATTTTCCATTTTCTGGCGGCAACTAAAAACCAAACTTTAAAACGTCCAAATAACGGAAAATCAAATCAACCGAGATCATGTAAAGCTAGAAATCGTTTTATTGCGATCCAAAGATGGAAAAAAAATGTTTAACAATAAATAAAGCACTGTTATTTATTGTTATTTATGTAATGTATATATAAAGCAAGTCAGACTCACGTGTTGAAAGTATTTGTTTGCTGCGAGTTTGTCTACTATGTTGAGGAACTTTCTCCCTGAAGACTGTGTTGGCCTAGGGAACGACAGTATACAGAGACGTTAGCAGAAAAAATTTTCGAAATGGGTTTTTCAAAAAATTATTAATTTTATATAAGACTTTACAATTTTTGTTCGCTGATATTTTAATTTAATATACTAAAATTATATTTTTTGACTCAAAATAAACATTTTTTTGTGTCATTCAAATATCTATACTCTGATATAAAACTTCATTTTTTAGTCGACAAAATAAACCAATTCGAGAGACTTTTCTACATGTCCGATAACTTAAAAACAAAATTTCAACAGCACTCTATATTTCATTAGCAATAAACAATTATGCAACAACCACGATTACCACATTTTTCTTTTTGCCAATTATCCAATAAGCACAATAAATTCAAGTTGATAATACAACTGCTGACATTTTCTATTTTGTTTCAGAAAAAATGTCAAAGCGTGCGTTTTATAAACTATTTGTTTGTCAAAAAAGTGTACTATCTCACAACTTATGAGCACAATAAATGAAAATATTTATGACTACAAAGAATTCTATTTGTTTATAAAATGTTGCATCTTGACTCAATATCATAGTGGAATTTTGAAAAATGAAGTGTTCAATCATCGTCTTATTATTCATATTGCATGTCTGTTATTCAGGTATATATTAATCCCTTGAATCCTTTAAAAATGTATTTGTGAAAAAAAATTGTACTTTCATTTCAAGTTGTTACTTCGTAAAACTAGTCTCATTTATAATACCTAATTGTTATTTTTGTACATTTGATTTTACTAGATTATTACCCAGGGGCATGGAGTAGAACACCTCCAAGAGAAAATCCCATGCATGTTGGAAATTGCTGTCTAATGACACCCCAAGAAGCCAAAGACTACATCGCACAAACAAGGGCTCACGAACAGCGTTGGCCTCAAGAAGGAATTTATTACAAACCATTGCAACAACGGAAAATTTGAATTCCAAAAATAAATTATTTCATGAATTATTCGATTCAAATTATTCAATTTAAATAAATTACTTAACTCATTGATTGCTCGAAAACTTCAAAATTTCGTGTTATCACAAAGACCTGAACTATTATATTAAACATTATAACCATTTTGTGAAAAATTGTGGGAAAAAATCAGTATGGAAAAAATGTTCAAAGAATTTAATTCCGCTTTCCAAAAAATTCAAAACTCCCGGCTCAAAAAACAGCTATTTGTTTATCTAGAGGCAAATGAAGCGAAAAAGTAGCTTCAACTACTTTTCTGGTTTTTTTGTCTGAGTCACGTGACCTGTGCGGGCGTTTTACACGTTGTCCAACACAACGTGAAATTTTTGCGTTACTGTGCATAAGGTGAAAAACTCGCTGTTGATAGTTGAGGTATAAAAAATAATTATATATATGGCTAAATGTACTAAAATCAGGCGCATAGGTAGAGGGGGGTTTTGGGGGTTCAAACCCCTCCCGAAATTCAACTAAAATTAATTCTTGTTTCTTTTAAAAATGTAAAGTTATTATAATGAAATAATATGTATACAAATTCGAAAAAATAAAGCATGAAAAAACTCATTATTACCAAAATGAATAGAAATCATTAAAAATGTCCTTACTGAAATCTATAACCTAATCAAAGTTGAACGATATTCAGAATTCTTAATTTTACTAACTCAAGAATAAAAATAATCCTAGGTTCAGAAAAAATTATTCTTGAACAAAATTGTAACTATATAAATGTTTGACTAGAATAACGTAGAAAAAATAAATTTCAACAATTGTTTCTATTCATTGATTAATAAAGAGAAAAAGAAAAGTTGCTAAATGAAATTTAAAAAAACTAAAAACCCTTTGAACCCTGGAACATCGAATTCTAGATATTTGCAGAGAAATTCAACAAAATTTCAGAAAAATTTTCGAATCATACAAGTACTTAAAAAAAAACTTGGGTGTGTGTCGTTGGACACCCGGTAGAAGTGGAACACCGCGTTATTTTGTTCGCTTTCTGTAATTTGCAATAATGCAATGAATATAAATATGTCTATTTATAATAGCTGTTCTTGTTATCCATTAAAAAATTGTGCAAAAATGTATTTAAAAAGATTGTTTGAACAAAAGCATTTTACGAAAGCAATGTCAAAATCTAACTCATCCCCCTAAAAAACCATGAAATAGACATTTATGTTGTGAAAATAGAATTGTTAATAAATTTTTTTAAATAGAATGTTTAAAAAAAAGAATTTTACATAAACAATATCAAATTCAAATTCAGCAACCTAAAAAAGTATGAAAAGGACATATATATTGTGAAAATGAGGTTTTTGATAAATTTGTTTAAATAGAATGTTTCTACAAAAAAATTCTACAAAAACAGTAGTAAATTCAAACTCAGCAACCTAAAAAAGTATGAAAAGAACATATGTATTGTGAAAATGAGGTTTTTGATCAATTTGTTGAAATAGAATATTTAAACAAAAATATTTTACGAAACCAATGTCAAATTCAAACTCAGCAACCTAAAAAACCATGAAATCGACATATATGTTGTGAAAATAAGATTGTTAATAAATTTGTTTAGATAAATTTTTCAAACAAAAACAATGTCAAATTGCAACTCAGCAATCTAAAAAACCATGAAATGTACATATATATTGTAAAAAGAAAATTGTTTAAAAATTTGTTTTAATAATTTGCTTAAAAAAAATAATGTCATAAAAACAATGTGCAATCCTTAATCAGCCACCCCCCCCCCCCAAAAAAATAAAAAAAAATAAAATTTTGGAAAAAAATTTTTAGAATAACAATTAACATCATTAATTTATTATGATATTTGTAAATGATCAAAGAAGTTCCACTTCAAAAATACTCATACGTATAAAAGCAATAAAATTCTATGATTAACTTAAGATTCACAAAACTTTGAATTCTAAAGCATCAAGTTTTGAAAAACAAATAGAAATCTACAAAAGTTAGAAATTCTATTTATTCATAAAAATACTTAAACACAAAAAACTTAGAAAATACTAAAAATCTATCGAAACTTGAATTCTAGAAGATCGAATACTGTAAATCTATTTAGTGATCTAAGAAAATTCAAGAAATATATAAAAATACTGCAATATTCTTTAATGTTTCATAAATACTCAACCAAAAATGCGATAAATATTATAAATCCATTGATATTAAAAAACTGTGTTGATATTTAAGCTCTTGAATTTATGAAACTTTCAATTCAAGAGCACATAATTCTATAAGTTCATCCAGAAACCATATATAAATACTAGGTAATTTTTTGAATTTTATAAACACCACAAAAAAGAAAAATAATAATGAAAACCTATATAAAAAATGTACTATTTTCTGAAGAATTTATTATTATTATAATAATCGTTGACGTTTTCAATACTATAAGTCTATAAAAATACTAGAAAATAAGAAAATTCTAAAAATTGACGAATTATCAGTACTATGTAGTTGTAATTTTATCCAAAGTTGAAAAAAATATTGAAAATTCTTATAACTATTATTCCTAGAGTACTAAATTCTAGAAAGCAATTTAGAAATCGATTTTGCAATATTACTTCAAGGTATATAAATATACGGAAGAATTAATATGACTAATATGAAAATTATTATTGAAAAAAATATAAATATCTGTGACTTGAAAATCACAATATTCAAATTCTATTATATTAAATAAAATGTGCAACTTTGGACTCCAAAAGATGTATCAATTCTAGGGGTGTGCAGGATAGAGAATTTCAGAGGTCGGGATGTTTCGGAAAATTGTACATGGGGTCGGGATAGATCCCGAGTTATTCGGGAAAACCCAAAAATGTCGAGAAAAACAGAAAATATCGGGAAATCCCGGAAAAACCAAAAAATCCTAAAATCTTTGAAAAGTTTATAAAATTTGAGTAATAACGGGAATTTCAAGAATTCCGAAAATTTCGAGAATCTGGAAAATCTAGGAATTCCGAAAAATCTAGTAATTCTAGTAATCTTCAACTATAGCAATTTTTAGATTGTAAAGAAATCTCGAACATGTCAGGAAATCCCGAAAAGTTAAGAAACCCCGAAAATTTCGGAAAATTTGAGCAATCACGAGAATCTCAAGAATCCGGAAAATCCTGAGAAGTTTGGGAATATAGAAAATTCAGGATTTCCGAAAAATCTAGTAATTTCGATATATCCTTAATTCTATAAATTTCGGGATTGTAGAGAAATCTCGAAATGTTGGGAAATCCCGAAATTCGGTAATCTTTAAAAAATTCAAGAAATCCCGACAAGTTTGAAGAATTTGAGCAATCACGAGATTTCAAGAATCCCGAAAATTTCGAGAATCCCGAAAAGTTTATGAATCTAGAGAATTCGGGAATTCCGAAAAATCTAGTAATTCTGATAACTCTTCAACTATAGAAATTTTGGGATTGTATAAAAATCTCGAAAATGTCGGGAAATCCCCAGAAATTCAAGAAACCCCGAAAATTTCGGAAAATTTGAGCAATCACGAGAATGTCAAGAATCCCGAAAATTTCGAGAATCCTGAGAAGTTTGGGAATTTAGAGAATTCAGAATTTCTGAAAAATGAAGTAATTTCGATATATCCTTAACTCTAAGAATTTCGGGATTGTAGAGAAATCTCGAAATGTCGGGAAATCCTGAAAAATTCGGTAATCTTTAAAAAAATTCAGGAAACCCCGAAAAGTTTGAAAAATTTGAGCAATCACGAAAATTTCGAGAATTCTGAGAAATTTTGGAATCTAGAAAATTCAGGAATACCGAAAAATCTAATAATTTATATAACTCTTCAACAATAGAAATTTTAGGATTGTCGAGAAATCTTGAACATGTCGGAAAATCCCGAAAAATTCAAGAAACCCTGAAACATTCGAAAAATTTAAGCAATCACGAAAGTTTGAAGAATTCCGAAAATTTCGAGAATCCTGAGAAGTTCGGGAATCTAGAGAATTCAGGATTTCAGAAAAATCTAGTAATTTCGATAAATCTTTAACTCTATAAATTTCGGTATTGTAGAGAAATCTCGAAACTGTCAGGAAATCTCGAAAATGTCGAGAAATATCGAAATGTCGGGAAAGAGCATTTCCTGTCCCGAGGCATTTCCCGACGCATTCCGAACTCGGGATTCCCGAAAAGTCGGGATCCCGCACACCACTAATAAATTCAAAATCCCGAGGGATAAGATATACATTTTTTTCGAAAAACCTTTCTCGAAAAGTTTTTCTGCCTAAGCTTCTGATTAAAATATATGAAAAATTAAAATAATATTGTAGATTTTCCTAGAATATAGTAATTTTTCCAATATTTATAGTGCAAATTACTAGGTTTTGTATCTCAATACGCCAATAAATTCCTCACTTACGTCGATTCCCTGGACGCATGGTTCGGACTGACTTGCAGACTATCGTCGTCCTCGGTCGACGTTTCAGGGCTGTCCTCGACGTCGCTGTCGAACATGGCCGACCTCGCAGGCTTAAATTTCTCGGGGTCCAAACCCTCGTCCAAGGTATTAGACGCGCTCGAGCCCTTTTTGAGCTTCATCAGGTTGAGCTTGGTCTCGATCGTCATCGTCATGCAACCTTCGTACAAAATTTCCAAGTCAAACCACAGCCCTCTTTCGTCCAAAGTCGGTTTCGACGACTTCTGAATCTTAGGCGCGCCCTGGCCAATGACGACCTCCGAGACGCTCAAGCTCTCCATAAAATACGGCAATTTTATGTTTGACAATTTCCTCTGAATCTTGTCCTGAATAACATTTATGAAGTCCGGGCACTTGTGCATGTCGAAAAGTATCCGGCTCAGAAGAGCGTTCACCCAGACGTTGTCGCCCAAGTTCGGAGGAGCTTCGCTTTCGGGTTTTCCTCCGGGGTCCTTGACTTGGTTCTGGAACGAACGAATTCGCAGTCGTGAAATTCTTTGAAAAGACACGAAAAATTATGCGGAAATATTTACTTCGATCAGCCGTATCATGTAGGGAACGTAAGACAATTCCATTGGTATTTCCATGGAGCTCGAAGACGGAGAATGATTTTTTCCTTCTGCTGGGGCTGAAGGGTTGACAAGAACCTGATCTTTGGCTGAAGAAGGCGAATTGTCTGGACTCGAAGACAGCACCAATCGCCTGAACCTGAAGGACAAAAAAGGAATAAATACATTTTGTAGTACGCAAAAATATTAGGTTAATGAAGGTTTTTCTTTACCAATCCTCTTTCTGTCTATCAGTCCTCGCGAAAATGAACAATTTGATTTCAGTGTTTTCCTCTTCCACGCAGTCGCAGAAGACATCTTTGGCGTCTTTGGACTGCGACAGGTCGTCGTCTGTTTCTTCTTCTTCCACTATGACTCTGCTGTTGTCCGTTTCCGTGTTTTGCTGATCCTCGTCGTCTGACGAATTCGTCAATGTCACTGTCTCCACGAACGAGTCTTTGTCCATGGTTATGCAGATTGGGTACTTTTTGCTCCAACGTCTGTAAATGGAGTGGAAGGGTTTTAGTATATAACATTCATGTTGCACGAATGTTACCAACGTGTATCCTAGACATGTGTTACATGAATGTTCCATGAATGTTGCACTCGTGTTACTCTCTAAATTCCTTCGAGTGAAATTTCACTCGAAGCAAGGATGAGAATCCTGCAAATCGAACTCGAGTGAAAATTCACTCGAAGGTTCGAGTGCTTTTTCCACTTGAATTTTCGAGTGATATTCGACTCTTGCCCGAGTGATTTTCAACTCTTACTCGAGTGATTTTCTACTTTTACTCGAGTGATTTTCGACTCTTGCTCGAATGATTTTCGACTCTTACTCGAGTGATTTTCGACTCTTACTCGAGTGCAAAATTTGCTTGAATATGAGTGAATTGTAAATCGCAGATTCGAATGATATTTCATTCCTACACTTGAGTGAAATATTTAGTCGATTGGTTTACCGTGAAAATTCCGGATCAATGAAATACAGCTTTTAGTAAAACCAAGCATAAGTTTATTTTTCAATAAACTACAATTAAACTATGAATATAAATGTAGTGTTCTGCGTAAGAGAATAGAATCATTAATCGAAGTCTTCATTTTCATCTGCGTCA